>CM028342.1:3358540-3604115 GCA_016618105.1 Dendrobium huoshanense | reverse complement strand
GGAGCTCGAGTCACAATCGAGCTCGTATAATTATCGAGCTCGAGTTCGAGCTCAATCCGACTCGACTCGAAAGCTTGATAAGCTACTCGATTAATGTATTATATATATAATATATATATATATATATAATATATATATATATATATATATATATATATATTATACTCGATTAAATATATATTATTTAAGTAATTAGAAAATTTTCTTTGATGACCCGCTGGCCGCTGCATGCCGGTTCCCGAATCCCGATCCCGAACCCGTGGTCCCGCATATTACCCTAAACCCTAAATCTTTTCGCAAATTCACATTCATTTTTCATTTCTCGGCTCGCCGCCTCGCCCTGCTTCGCCTCCAAAATCCAGAGCAGCTTCGGGAGTTCGGTCCTTCTTCTTCCACGAACATTCGGCATCTCGGCTTAGGGATCTTGCGTTGTCGTTCAGACGTTCACTGGCTCGCTGCGACGTCGGACTCGGACATTCGGCATCTCGTCTGCGTAAGTGTTCCTCGTCGTCGACTTGTCTACGTAATGTGTGGATCTTTACTTTTTCTTCTGGCCATCGACCTCTCTTGGGATTTTTTGTTCTTTGTTTTGTAAATTGTTTTGATTACTTTCATTGTAAGTCTTTTTGAGATGGTATATATACTTTCATATTTTGCACAAAATAAAATGAGATGAGAATCATGAGATTAGGGTTTCTTTCTTATTTCTTGTTTTTCTTTTTTCCTTCCAAGAATTCGATAACATTGAATGGTGAAAATCATATTACTGAATAACTTTTGAGGCAACAAGTCTCATATCACCTAAACAGGAGTTATTTTAGTTTTATTGTTAAATTTAAGTTTTGTGTTAGAAACTGATGTAAAGAATCAATAAGAAAGGTGTATTTTATATTTTCCCCCTTATTTTATTCGCTCATCTTCTTTCTGTAAGTCTCTTTCTGTTTCTAATTTTCTTCTCAAGCTTGATTTGGATGTTAGCAACTTGGCATATGGAAGTCTGAAGCTAATTTGTATGATAGGTCACGTAATTGATATTGAAAATTGCTGGCGTGCAATTTTTTGGTATAAATAAACTGTAATATTATGATAATTAAATTGTACTAGTTTATTTCTTAATCACACTGCCCAAAACTAGTCAAGAATTTGGGTATTTCTTATTATTTTTTTTCAGTTTTTTTCTTTTTTTTTTTTCCTTAACTATTGCACTATTAGGTTTGTTTTGCAAGCAACAGGAGTTTCAAAATAAGATTAAATCATGCATATTAATGATTTGTTCGTTTTGGATGTACATGTGGGTGTATATTACTTCTTTGATTCTCTTACTTGCAGTTAAAAAAATTAGAATTAGTTTTTAGATGTTAAATATATTTTCATTTCTCATGTTATTATCATTTTTTTAGAATGTCAACACCAGTTAGTATGGAAGGGGATAATATTAAGCCTGCAAATATTGAGATTGTAAGGCATGATGACCACCTGCACTCTTATGTTGGTAGTCAACCTATGAATGAGAATAATACACATAATGATAACAATGAGATTGACGAAGAGGTTGAAAAGTGGACTAATGAAAATCAAGTGGATGATATTGAAGAAGTTGATGATGTTATAGGAAGAAATAAAAGAAAAAAAAATCTAAAGTTTGGGATGAGTTCAAAGAAGTTATTCTTCCTACTGGGCAAAAAAAAGGAGAATGTGTGCATTGTAAGAAACAATTACTTATTGGAGTTACTGGTGCAACTACACAATTTAAAAGACATTTGGACCGATGTGCTGCTAGGATTCGTGCCATTAAAAAGCAAAAAAATCTTACACTTCCAACCTTCAGATATAGAAAACTCATTCTCTCAGAGCAGTCTAGATGGTGGATTGTTGACAACATATAAATATGATCATCAAAAAATCAGGGAGATGATAGCACATTATATTTTAATTAATGAGAAACCATTTTCTATTGTTGAAGAATTTGGATTCAACTTAGTTTTGAAGTCTATGTCGCCTTTTTTTGTGAAATACTCACGGGCAACAGCACGCAATGATGTCATACAAGTGTATGAAAGGGAGAAAAAAAAATTGAAGAATGCTTTAAAGGGCATTAACAAAATAAGTTTTACCACAGATTTATGGAAGTAAAAAAATCAAAGAATTTCATATATGGCAGTCACAGCTCATTATATTGATTCGCAGTGGAAGTTACAGAAACGAGTATTGAGTTTTTTGCATTTGCCACCACCACATACGGCTACCGAAATTGTTGATACATTCTACAAGGCTCTTTGTGAATGGGGTGTTGAGGATAAAGTTTTTACAATCTCAGTTGATAATGCATCAAATAATGATAGGGCAATGAAGCTTTTGAAGGATAGTTTTAGAGTGAAGAAAGTGTGGAGTACATTATTGATAAAATTAGAGACACTGTGAGTTTTGTCAATGCATCTGAAGCAAGGTTAGTCAGATTTTCTGAGGTTGTCCAACAATTACAGTTACCTACTAGAAAACTAGTAATGGATTGCCCAACTCGTTGGAACTCAACTTACTCAATGTTGACAGTGGCATTAAGATTAAGGAAAGCTTTTTTTTCATATAACGAAAGAGAAGTGGCATATGTTGCATGTCCAACAGAGGAGGAGTGGGATAAAATTGAAAAGGTTTGTGATATTTTGGGATTCTTCAAGATGGGTTAGAACTTTGTAGTGAAGGTCAGAAGTTTGATGTGATAGCATGGTGGAAAAACAATCAAGCCAAATATCGCATACTTTCAAGAATGGCGGTGGATATTTTATCCATTCCTGTTAGTACAGTTGCTTCAGAGTCCACTTTTAGTGCTGGAGAAAGAGTAGTTGATACATATCGATCAAAATTAGGGGTTGACACTGTGCAAGCTCTCCTTTGTGGCTCCAACTGGGTTCGCTGCCACTATGGCTTGAAGGGAAGGGTTAAGATAATAATTCTTATCCTCGAGGTATAACACATTTGTCTGGTATCCCAAACAACTTATATATGAAAATTCAATTATCTTTGCTATTGTAGGAGGAAGAAGAAGATGAAGAGGTGGAGATTGTCCTATCAATTACATGAGAAAATCTGAGGTATTTCTGATGTTTCTAGTATTTCCTGTATTTTAGCTGTTTCACGGTTTCACCATCCTTTTAAATGTATCAAATAACACATGGTTTTTATCAGTTTTGTTTAGTCATTTGAGGCCAGCTTGTCTATGCATGGCTTAATAAAGCAGTTCTTTGCTAATGTATTGCAAACATAACTCCATGACCACTAAAAATTATGTTACATTCCTTGACTTTTGGACTATGTTTCCCAGGTTGCTGAAGTGTTTTCCAAGTGTGGATACATTAAAGTGGTAAGTGACTTTGACCCTTTGTTTTTTTTCACGACTATGACTTTGAAACACACAAATCTTACAATTGGTGAAACCATGAATGCCACTTATTCTCTGTTTTTGGTATTTTGAGCAGATTCAATGCAATTGGTGAAACCGTGAATGCCACAATTTTTGTTTCAGGTTTTTTGAGCAGATTCAACACTTATTCTCTGTTTTTTGTTTCAGTTTGAGCGGTAAGATTGCTTATGAATTTTGCTTTTTACACATTTTCTAAAATAATTATTATTTTGCTTTTATTAATTTTACAGGTTTTTATCATATTAATTCATGGCTGGTAGTAGAGATGGAAGAATTTGAAGAATATGGAACATCCAAATATCAGATAGACAAGGACTATATAGTTCTATCTTCTATTTAGTTTCTATTTATGCTCTATTATAAAACTTCTTAATGACTTGTATGATTCCAAATTTCCAATTGCTTTTTTTGTAATGATGATATGAAATACAATTTGATCAAATCTTTATATTATTGAAAAGTTCTATTCTATATTATTCAAGTTTTTATAGTACTTAACCATATAAAAATTGTAGTTGATAAGTTGATATTGATCAAATTTTTAAATAATTTTTTTTAAAGAAAGATGATTGCTCATAGTATATAGAATCCTCTACAACTTCAATTTTTTTTTAAGGAATTTAATAGTTAAAGTTCTAGATGTTTTATGATTAATTAAGTTAATAGTTAAAGTTCTAGATGAAAAAAGAGAATTTTGGTTTAAAATTAAAGACTCATGCCAATTAAAAGAATTAAGAGTTGTGTTCGAGCTTTTTAAACGAGCTCGATCTCGAGCTCGAGCTTTTTAAACGAGCTCGAGCTTTCGAGTCGAGCTCGAGCTTGATATTTTTAAAACGAGTCGATCTCGAGCCCACTTATCGAGCTCGAATTCGAGCTCGAGCTTGAGCTCGAGCTCATTAAGAATTAAATGAGCCAGGCTTGATAAGGCAAATACTCGACTCGACTCGTTTACACCCCTATTTGCGACCATTCACCTTTAAGTTTATAACATCATACCCCTGAATGTAATATATGTAAAATTGGAAGCATTGGGCTTAAGATTAGTGTTGGATTTAATTTTGACAATTAGATCCCAAATAAAGCCTTGAGAATTGAGATTAGTATTGATTTGTTTGGAGAGTTGTCATTAATCTTAAGGTAATTCAATGGTGCAGATTTTGAAGGATCATTAGCTTGCCTTGCCACATCCCTTAGGAGATTGGGAATAAATTTGAGTGTTTTCCCAATTCAGGGAATAAACACACAATCATAAAGCTTAAGCTTCAAAATGAGAGATAATATTCATTGATTGATGTTTTCTACTACAACATTATATATATATATATATAAAAGCAAACGTGAGAATTTTCTAGAAACAAATATAAAACTAAATCTACTATTCCTAAGGAAGACTATAACAAATATTCATATGGACGGGCTAAGCTAGTCCAGCCAATAAACCTGGCCTTGGCAAAGGGGGGCGGTCTAGTTGGCGAGTGGAAGAGTCCTGTGGGCTCAACTAGTGTGGGCGAGCAACAGGCAAGGAGAGAGGGAGGCTCAAAGGAGATTAATTCTACCTTTGATTACTTGATTACTTACCATAGAAAACTAAAATTGGGAGGGAATTATGAAGGTTTATTTAGGGAAGGAGGTTGATTTGGATTTAGATTTGGGAGAGAATTATGAAGGTTTGTTTAGAAAAAGATGATTTATTTGAATTCAAATTTGGGAGGGAATTAGGAAGGTTTATTTAGGATTAATTAGGTTGTTTTATTTTCATTATGTGATTTGGTATTTTGAAGTTTTTTTTTGGAGTTGTTCCTAGCGGCACTTAGGGTTTGTAGGGATTTGATCTACCTCTTGAATTGTAGATTAATTTGTATCTTTGTTTGTTGTGCCGAAATCAATAAAATTATTTCATAATATCATTCTTTTTTGCTAATTTTTGTTGCATTTTCTCTTCATTATTGTTGTTTTTGGCTATGTGGAGATCAAATTCCTATCAAATTGGTATCAGAGCACATTTTTTGGGGCTTATGACGGCTAGGAAGGTTGACGCGTTGGAGGAGAGACTTTATGGGGAAGTTGAAAATATGAAATATGAATTCGGAGAGTGAATTTCAGCAATTGATGACATAATTTTGAATTTGAAAGAAATGATGAAAAAGATATTAGAGTTTCAAGCCAAGACAATATATATCATTGGAGGCAAGGGCATTGTTGTACGAACAAGGAAGTAGAGAAATTCCTAATATAGGGACGATGTGAAAGGATTGGGAGGTGGACATTTTGGGGGAAGAAAGGTGATGTTACCTTTAGAGCCACTACCAAGGAGGGGAATGGGTGAAGGGTATTACCGGTCTGGGAGTTCGGATCGCTCGGCTTTTGCAGGAGGCAGAGATTACGCCTTTATTTCGCAAGCCGGTCCCATATGGACCGGTTGGAACGGTCCAGTGAACCGGTCTAACATGAGGTGATCAAGGGTAGTTGGTTGATGACTAGAATAAAATGAAAGTTCTACAAGGAATTTGTTATTGCTCGTGATGAGTAAGAAAATAAGTTGTTAGAAAATTTGGTTGTAGAGGCAGGCTTCTGGTGTAGGCTATGTTGCTCCATAGTCGATGAAGAGGGGGCTTTTAAACAGCCGATGTTTGGATGTTTTATAGAACTGGCAGAAGTGGCCATGTATAAGGAGGCAAATGCATACAAAATAAAATATGTGGGAAGATCTGAGATTATAGCTTGGCAAATTCATACAGGTAGTAGGACCAATGCAGCAAAAGCACAAGTCACAGTGCGCAGGAGCCACAATAAGTTGCAAGTGCACGATGCACTAAACAAAATAAAATATGGGTGCTCATGAGTGGATTTACGAAAGGTGGTTGGTTAGAATATTAATTATCTTCTTGAGATAATATTATGATTAGGGGTGTCAATTTCGGGTCACGGGTCGGGTTCGGGTCGGACCCGGAACTGACCCGGGTTCAAACGGGTTGACCCTAACCCGACCCGGTTAGGCAAACGGGTCGAAAATCCGAACCCGAACCCGACCCGGCGGGTTGTCGGGTTGACCCGACACGGAACGGATTGCGGCCGAAGCGCGCGGGGTGACCGCGCGAGCGCGGGCGAAGCACGCGGGGCGACCACGCGAGCGCGGGCGAAGCGCGCGAGCGCGTCGGAGCGCCGGGGCGACCGCGGCAGCGCCGGCAGCGCGGGGCGCATCGCGGGCGGAGCGCGGGCTGGCTCGGACAGGTTCCGTTTCGGGTCAAACGGGTTGACCCGGCAACCCGTCGGGTCAACCCGAACTCGACCCGTTTTTCAAACGGGTCGATTTCTGGAACCCGAACCCGACCCGTTTTGCATTCGGGTCGGGTCCAACCCGGATTTTTCGGGTCGGGTTCGAGTCGGGTTTTCGTGTCGTGTCAAATATTGACACCCCTAATTATGATATAATTTGTTCATAATAAAATATGGTTCCAAAATGCTTGAAAATTAGTTCATTTTTCCTTTATTGCCCAATTTTAACGCATAATTAGGGTATGGGAACTCTTTTTTTTCCAGGTTAAGTGTATTGCATCTGTTGTTTTATTATTATTATTATTATGTCTCATGTCTTGTGTTCCATTTGAGATGTGAATGTCATGCAATGGTGAGTAGATGCAAAGAATTTGGATGTACACTAAAACCGTAATTGGTAGTTAAAATTGGAATAACCAAGGGGGAAAAAAAGGATGAAAGTATTTACCTTCTTCTAATTGAAGATTTAAATGAGAAGAATAGAAAAGAAATGACAAGAAAACATTCCAATATAGTAAGGATCTTTTTTCTTTTTCCCAAAATGATCGAAAATTGGAGAGAGGAATTAGATCAAGAAAAATTTCCATAATATCTAAATATCCTTATTTTAATAAAAAACACTTAACAAATCCTTATGTATAAGAGTATTTATATGCCAATTTGATTATATTATCATTTTTTCTTGCTTTCTTTCAATTCTCAAGAAAAAGTATTTTCTTATCTTTAAACTCTCGATCATAATAAAAAGAAATGAATCTTTTTTTTTTTTTTTGAAAAAATATAAAAATGGTCCTCTAACTCTTTAGGCAGGACCAAAATGGTCCCCAACTATGTTAAGGGATCATTTTGGTGCCTCAACTCTTTTAAAAAATGAAATTAGTCCCATTGTTACTTTTTCTAATGGTAAAAAAAAAAAGAGCAACGGATATATTGATCACGGGAGGGTATAGGCTTAATATTGTAAATTCGTAATTAAAGCCACAATAAATTTTTCGAGCCGAAATTAAAATTGGGAGAACTTCACCTACTGCAAAACTCCTTGCAGCATCTAAACCCCAGACCAAATTGAAGGAGGCAAGTGTAGAATCCCAGCATCGAACTGTCGATAAAGTCAAACCCCAGTAGCCGACCGGTCTTCACTTCCTTTGGCAATGTCGAACTCCAGTGGAACCCTAGCATTGAACTCCAAAAACATCGAACCCAGCAGTCTGCTATTCTTCTCTATTTTTTGTTGTTTTACTTTGCTCCTTTGACAACATTCCCTTCCGGTCGGATCTTAATTCATGACATTTTAGTCGTTGTATAGTTATAAAATGATTGTGAAGGCTCTACAGATTAACATAAATATAATTTAGGCCATAATTTTGTGAGCATTATAGATTTTTTTAATGAAAAATTATTGTGTAGTTCTTAATATAACCCTTTCTATTAAGAAAGATGGCATCTAATAGGATAAAAATAAAATTATGAAAATATTCACTATTATCTTGCAATCTTTAGATCTTTTTCATGAATCACCATTCTAATGTTTTGTTGGAGAATAATTTCTAAAATAATTGCTTGAAGCAGATTAAGATTATAAGTATATTGATGAATTGTGTTTGGTCTTTTGAGCAAAGTTTTACACCTCAAAATGGCAGGTTAATGGTGGCACTCTCGATAGAGAGATGATTCATGCTCAGGATGGAACCTATTATTCAGCTTTTTTCTATGCATCGTGGCGCCCATTCTCACAAAAGTGTAGATCCATATTTGATACACTCGGCTACATATTTCGACAAATAAGGCATTTTGCAGTTGCACAATATTCTGCAATGCCCAGGTATAATTACGACCAGTCATGTATGTTTGATTTCTAGTGAATGATTTGTTTTCTGATCAAAAGACAACTTTACAGTGTTTCATATTTTGTCTTTTTTACAGTGTTTTCTCAAGATATGGGATCCACGGGTTTCCTGCCTTTGTATTGACCAGCAGAACAACAAGCGTAAGGTATCATGGATTGAAAGATCTTGATTCTTCGGTATATTTCTACAGAGAACTTACAGGTGATTCTATTAAAAAAAATAAAAAAATAACAATTTTCTCATCTATTTTTGAGTTAATAAGCACAATGCTGTGTTTTCTGATTTTTTTTCATTAATTATTCTTAATCTTTCCATTACTTCTTTCTCGTCTATACTTGGATTCTTTCAGAGTTTTAAGTAGCCAAAATTTTTTTATTTTTTTCACTCATTGAATGACTTAATGGTATAATATCATGCAATCAAACCATTTATTCAGTGAAAATATATATTGTATGATGGATGATGCAAACAATTTTAAAAATATATTCATTTTTCCTTTTCTTCTTTATGATCTGCTTGTTTCCTGCTACTAAATAGAAGCAAACGTGAAGAACAAGGGGATCATGAAGAAACCAAGAAGAAAGTCTGATATTTCTTCCCTGCCACCTGAGCTTTTAGAGAGAATTTTGTTAGAAGCTCTTGCAACCTCTCCAACACCTATCAGAGATATCATATATTTCAAACAAACGTAAGTATTATTTTTTAAGAAAATATCATTATTTATTAATTAAGATTAATTTTTTTTATTTATCTAATCACAAGATAATTATATATAATAGTACTGATTTTGTACATATGTAAGAATTTTCATGCAATATGTTCATAAAAAAGAATAGGAAAATACATGAATGTAGAAGACTGGAGCATGTGTTGGCAAGACAAGCAAGACTATTTAAGATTTCTTCAGACTTGTGCTGAGAGTGAAAATATTAATGCTCTCTTCTTGCTTGGATTGGTAAGCAATTATTTTTTCTTGAATTTTATCTACTTTTATGATTTAGTTGTTATTAACATTGAACATCTATCTATTATGAATATATATGTTTCATATCAATGTTCATTCATACAAATTTAACATGTTTGATATGCAAATTTGTAGGACGAAATGTTCAATAGAGGAAAGTATGATGTTGGTCTGCATCGCCTTCAATTGACATCAAATTAAGGACATATTACTTCCAAATATCTTTTGGGACTTTGGTGGTTTCGTGATGATTATCTTGCTCATATGGAATCAATCTTTTGAACGAGATATCAAGTAATATACATCAATGTCAAAAACAAAGCTTCCAAGATCTTCAGCAAGATGATTGTCAAAAATGGCCTTCATGGCCTCTTATTCTTTGTAAAGATTGGTCATGTATATCTTTAGTTTTGGTAGAAGATTATCTATGGCTACCTGAGGTACAAGTGGAAAGAAGTTTCTGTAGCGATGTTTGTAAATGGAATAATGAATACGAAATTTTTGTATCTATGACTACTTGGTAGGAGTTTTTTTGTTTGACTTATTATGAAAAATTTGAGTCATTAAATCATATAGCCTGTTGTGATAGGCACAATTGTAGTAATTTATCATGTAAGAGTTTCTCAAAGGACATGAAAATAGAAAATTATATGTTGATTTGTGTTTTTGAATATATATTATATTATGAAAATTTTAAAATTATTAGAATTTGCGTAAAATTAATAAACGTATTCTCTTACATTGTATGTAGTATTGCCTTTAAGTATTAATCAATTTTTTGATTGTTTATAATTTTATTCTTTTTAATTTTAACACATCAAAAATAAGATTTATTTGCTGATAATAATATTTATTTAATTCATATATGTGCAGTGCTCTTATTCATTTTTGTAATTTGATCATAAAATTATATTTTGACTTTTTTTTTCCATGCTAAAGAATAGTAGTCGTTTTAACCGCTATAGTAGAATAAGTGCGGTTAAAATCGCTGCTATTGCAGATTTGAAGCGGTTCACAAACCGTCGCAAAATACATTACTAGCGAATACAATATAATGGATTTGTAGTGGTCATTAAATCACTGCACTTATTTCTTAAGTGTTTTAAATTGCTGCAATAGATTAAAAAAAGGTTGCTAAAGCCCTATTTATTAGTAATGTCCTGAATAATTCATATATTTTTCATTTGATTATTTGGTTCTTTGTAATCCTAAGTGTAACAGAATTTCATTCTTCCTATTTCTATCAATATTGTTTTATTTATTATCTTACTTTAAAAGTTAAAACAACAAAACAACCTACATATCTAGTGAATTTAGTATTTAAAATCAACAAAACAGCTTATATTTCTATCAATATTTTACGATAGATTCCATAACTCGAAAATTAAACATAGTAAGTAAAAAAAAAAAAAAAAACTCCTAACATGCATACAAATATCTCATATTGACAAACATCTTGTATTCATGCGTCTATTTACTGGCAATGCTACAAAACCTTCGTTTCACTTATTTCTTATGTAACCATAGATTATCTCATTCCAAAGCTAAGTTCCACATGACAAATCTTCACAACGAATAAATGAAAATGAAGGTCATTTTTACCATATCATTTTGCTGAAGATATGTGAATCTTATTTTCGGCATTGATGTGTATTACTCGACACATCGTTCAAAAGATCAATATTATGCGAGTGAGATGAATAATCACGAAACAACTAAAGTCCCATAGATATTTAGAAGAATATGTCATTGACTTGATGCCAATTGAAGTTGATGCAAACCAACATCATATTTTTCTCGATTGAACATTTCCTCCTACAAAGTTATTTATCAAACATTTCGAATTTGTATGAATGAACATTGGTATGAAACATATATATGAATAACATATAGATGTTCAATGCTATAATTAACCTCAAAAGATATAATGAGTATTGAATCATATAAGTTGATTAGATTCAATCCAAGCAAGAAGAGAGCATTAATATATTCTCTCTCAGCACAACTCTGAAAAAATCCTAAATAGTCTTGCTTTTTTTGCCAATACATGATCCAGCCTTCTACAATCATATATTTTCCTATTCTTTTTGATGAATGTGTTACATGAAAGTCCTTACATCTATATTTAACTATCATATAATTAGATAAATAAAATAGTTGGTGGTAAAATTTTTTTGCTATAAAAGTCATTGGAAGCTAAAGTAATCAATTTTTAAGCTTTTTAATTTTTTTTAAAACACTCATCATTATCATCATTAAACTTACGCTTCATGTGAGACATCTTTGCACCAATATTTTTTTGCAGCTTTCAAAGAAAAATTTTGTGTTAAAAAGCTGCTAAAAAATAGTATGAAAACTGTTCCAAACAAAGCTTTAACCCATCTATCTTTATTCCGTGTTATAAATTCTTATTTTTTATTTTGAAAAATTATGCATTTATATAATTTTTATTTTATGAAATGAAAAAAAGCTCCACTTTGAGAAAAAAAATGGAACAGTTCATGTCTTCATATGTGCATATAATTATTTCAAGATATTATTAGTTTGTAATAAATAATTGCTCATGATATTTTCATTAAAAATATGTTTATTTCTGGTAAGATAACAGTGAAATTAATTACTATTTTTAGATAGAAATTAAGAAAAATTATCTCAATAATACACGAGATTTGGTCGTTTAATAACTTAACATATGAATAAAAAACAAACTATCATATTCATATATTAATGTATGGATCACTGTAAAATCATGAAGAATTTAAAAAAATTTAAAAAAATTATTGATTGCAGTATAATTTATTACATTTTTTTAGGTTTTGGCAGGTATTATTATAAGTTGAAGTAGTTGCATGCTAATTTTTTATAAAATATTCAAATTTTAGGTGTTGGATAGAAAATTTATTGTCTTACAAAGGTAGAATGATTGAAATTTTATTGAAAATATCTTGATTTAAGCTATCCTAACACAAAATAATACTCCAAGAAAAAAAAAAAGAGATTTCTTGAGAAATTACTTAAGAAAATTTCAGCTGAAGCACCACTTGAATTTATTGCAATGATTTCCGGTGCATTTCCACTTGAAAATAATTCCGACGGATTCGCTCCCATTCATAAGAATTTCATCGAAAATTAAAATTTTCAATGAATTTGTTTCATTGAAAATGAATTTGTTTCATTACAAAGGGAAAATTCCGTCGATAATGTCTATTTTTCCTGTAGTATAAATTGAATGAAATTATAACTATTAGATGTATGATGAGGCTTTGGCATACCTGAGGATATTAGCAGAGGAATAGAGAGAAAGGACCAAATGTGTTTAACCTTAGCCAAGGAAATTAGCCTGAGATACTCAGGTTTGGAGCATTTGGGTGCTACTTATAGCATAGAAATTGCATTGAATATGTTAATTACTTTGCCTAAAAGGCTTCAAGCTATTTGAACATTCAACTTTTATATGCATTTATGCCTATTATGTGTTTCCATTTCTAGACATATGCATGTATGACTTTAATTTTATCCATTTTCATTTTGAATAACAATTTAATTATATTCTTTCAATAAATTTAAACTTTCTATATATAGGGTGATATTAGCCATCTATTTAATATTGTATGATATCTAAATATATGCTAAATAAACCACAATCATGATTCTTTATATTTGGATAAAATATTATATATATCACCTAAATCGGGCATAAATCAAGGCATACTTAAATTAAATTTTTTTAAAATATGATTTTAACAAGTTTAAAATCGAACTAAATATCTTGAAGAGATGAACGTGACGATACCAGTAGTTTGATCCGAATTTGAATGAGCCTAGATCAAATATTTGAAGCTTAATAAAAACTTCAAATATATAGATTGTATTACCAAATGATTTTTGAATCATGCATGCTTATAGGTCAAATCATACATCTCAATGAAACAAATCCAACAAGCCCAATATTACTTAATTCTTACAACATTAAGGCACCTAAATGATGATCGAATGCTCTATTTTAAATAAAGTATAGTTTTTAAAACATTAAATATAATCTTTGCTAATATTTCACACCATTTAACATATTATGTTTTGCTATGTTAATTAATCAATTTAAAGATTATTTTTTTTTATAATAATTTTTAATCATTAACTTATATATTAATATTATTTTTATTAAATATAATTAATTAAAAAAGATTTTTTTAATTCAAAATTCAAGAACTTTTCATCAAGAATTAAAATTATTTAACAACTCTTATTAAAATAATTAATTAGTCAATTTAAACTAATTAATTTAACTTAACAATAATTATTTAAACAAAATTTTAATTTATAAATATTTATCATAATCATTTTCAAGAAAATTTTAAATTTCACCGGTAATATTCCTATAAAAATTTTCACCGAAAATCCATTAGAAACATTTCTTTAGAAATCCGTCTGAAATCCATCATAAAATCCTCCCGAATGTTCAACATAAAATTTTCGCTAGAAACTCGGTCTATAATTTAGATTTTTCCTTTAGTGATTATTATTTATTAACCATAAAAAAGCAAAAATGTCTTATTATATCATGAAAACTTAATATGTCAAATATTTTTTTTAATCATTACTAATTTCTATTCCACTTTTTTAAAGATAAATATTTAAAACAAAATTTATAACAAAATTAATAAAACGAATGCACAGCTTTTTTCCTTTGAACAAATAATATTTTTTCTTGTCACAAAAAATTTTTTTTTTTTTCTAAATAGTTTGTATCAACCCAAATAGGTACTTTGATTAGTATTTTCCTGAATATTTTTTTTATCAAAATATCTTGACAAGAAAGCAGAAGATCTAGAAGGACATGGAAGCGAGTTAGGATTTTGTGCTCTTCCGTCCCACTGTTGCGTTGATTCTTCGCTCTCCCCACTCAGTCAGGGGTGGAACCAGCTTCATTTTTGAGGGGGCAAATACAACACAAAAATAATTAAATATTAAAAAAATATTATTATATATATATATATATATATATATATATATATATATATTACGACAAGTTTTTTTAAAAAAATTAAGCAAAAAAAATAAAGAAAAAAAATGTAATTAAACATTTATTCTGTGCTGGTAGTGGTTCCGCCCCTGCTCTCAATGCTCCTCTGGCTAGGCTGAGGGGTAAGCTACATAAGGATCCGCTAGTTCATGAAGTATCTCATTCTTCCAGGAAATTATTCTGTGCAGTCAACGGACTGTCCAGAGAAAAATTATATAGAATGCGCTACGTCACTCTGTACACAACTTCGATACACAACACAAAAGTGATGTGGTGCGTCATGACTCGCATTCTGACAGCATCTGGTTACCGCACAACATAATTTCTCCATTCTTCCACATGTCTCCTATGTCAATTCCTTGTAAGAAAAGGTCGACCCAATTGATGGCCTTGCTTCAATTACACCATCATCTCTTTCAAGAAGTTCCAACCATCCAGTGAGGCTCAATGCCCTTTCTACTCTCACTTCCATGCTCGAACACGTGCCCTTCATCCCTATCTTATTGGACAAAACATGAATGAAAAAGATTTAGCTCATATTTCACGTAGTGGGACAAAGATTTTATGTTGT
Organism: Dendrobium huoshanense; assembly: GCA_016618105.1. NCBI lineage: Eukaryota > Viridiplantae > Streptophyta > Magnoliopsida > Asparagales > Orchidaceae > Dendrobium > Dendrobium huoshanense. The sequence continues at coordinate 3,589,016 of CM028342.1, read as the reverse complement.
TATTGTTGTATGTGCAATCCAGAGCCCTACATGGGGTCCTAGTTATGTACCCATTGGGTACCCATGTTTTGCGCTGACGGGATTTGCCCACCTAAGCCCTCCTATGTTGGCTTTCGGGATGTCATACCTACCCACTTTCCACGCTTCTTGAATGCAATCTGCCACAGATTAATGGCCTTGACGTTTGTTGTCATTTTCTCTGATTGCAAACTTTCAAGTCATATATCAAAATTTATCATGGTTACAGCGCGGTTCTGTGCTGCGCACTGCATAGTAAGGATTACTGTAATATACTGCATGTATATGATAATTAGTAATATAAATCGATTTGTTCCCTGATGTTGAGTATTCATCCATATACATGCACGAGGTCATGGGCGTACCCATACCCACTCATGCCCATTAGGTATGAGTAGGTACGTGGGTGGGTGTGAGTTTTGATACCCAAAGCAGTGCTCTGGTGCAATCCTCTCAATCAACTGAGTTACTCTTATTTAGATCACTTGCACAAAAATTGCAATTTGCTCTCCACTCTAGTTTTCATTTATGTATGTCAAATCAATAACAACTGATAAGATATCGCCAACCCTTTGATGCTATCTAATAGGATTAGCTATGATTACGCAACACTTACTCATTGTGAAAACCAGAGTACATGAGACTACCAGCTGCACCTTGCTACGCATAAAACTTTATTTTTATACCTTTAATCTTCCTCACTTGTTAAAGTCTATAACACAAATGCCTGAACTAAGAACCCAACGATGAATATGATTTAGTAGTGTCCATTCTAAATTTTTTTAGAACTTTTCGAATATATTTGTATTGAGATAAATATAATAAGCCTTTATCTTTAATATATTCTAATAATACATTTGTCATAACCCAAATCTTTCATCTCTAATCAACTATTGAGATATCTCTTTAGCTTTGTTATCTCTATAGTATTGTCACTTGGTATGAGCATATCATCGACATATAGAAGTAAATATATCACACTATTATTTGAGAATATTTTGTAATAAACATAAATATAAAATGTGTTTCTTCTGAAAGAATTCATATTCATGAAAGAATCCAACTTTTTGTGCTACTGTCACGGAGTTTGCTTTAGCCCATTCTAAGATTTTCTAAAAAGACTTGATTTATTTTTGTGACTAATTTTGATGCATCCATCTGGTTGGTTTATATTAGATAAGATTCATTTTTTCTCTAAGATACATATTTCTCATTTAGTTTATCATTCTTTATAATTTTTTTAACTTCATAAAAAGTTATTCCGTATTTTTTCTAATATTTGTGGTATTTTCTTTGATTGTTTTCATTTTCTAGGTCTATTAGGGAGTCCACTTAACCTAAAAGTAGGGATAGATATCTAATGAGTCAAGTGTGGCTCAATAAGATACAATTACACTAACTAATAAAAGCTTCTCCTTCAGATGCAATTGGGCATCGGCACAAAATAATTAATCGCATTACCCATGCAGAAATATATAAACATAGAATTTGAAACGCATAGATTCATAGAATATTGTCTGAGATATGTGCAACTTCCAGACTTCAATGACGAGGGGTGGAGGGGCTTTTTAGTTATTTTGCGGTCATGATGGAGGGAAAGCGGTGTGCTATAGAAATGTCAGTCCGCGCGAATGTGGAGCTCAATGCTCTCTAACGTCCACTTGCCCTTTTTATCCCCACAATTTCATGTAGGGGTGTCAATTTCGGGTCACGGGTCGAGTTCGGGTCGAACCTGAAACTGACCCGGCACTATTTGGGTCAACCCAAACCCGACCCATTTTTAAAAAATGGGTCGGTATTCCAGACCCGAATCCGACCCGCTTCGGGTCCGGGTCAACCCGACCCGACCCGAATGACCCGTTTTCAACAAAAAATTGCTAATTTTTGCGTAAAAAATGTGTCAATCTCCTCTTTTCGGGTCAAAATCGGGTCAAAATTGGGTCAATCTCAGGGTGCCGGGTCAAAATCGGTTTTCGGGTCACTTTCGGGTCAATTTCGGGTCAAAGGGTTAACCCGAACCCGACCCGATTTTTGTAACGGGTCGAAATGTTGAAGAAAACCTGGCTCAACGCAAGTCGATGCAGTATAAGATGAGTAAATAAATTCTCTCTCTCACACACACAACAACTCATTTACGCACATAAACTCAAATGGAAGTAGTGAATTATAATTTGATGATAGCACATTTATCTCTGCTGATGTACATCGGCGGAGGGAGGGGGGGCCGGGCTGTAGCTTTCATTTTATCATTACCGGTTTTTCTATTTTATTAAGTCTTCAATCCAACTTCACTCGGCCAATGCAATGCTTCAGGTATAGAGAGAGAAAGACTTATGGGATAAAATATTGAGAGAGAGAAAGAGGGATTGAGGAATGACTTTTGTGAATGGCATGATGAAAAGAGATTTTGATCCATAGTTGTTCTGATATTTTATTAATTATTATTTAAAATATTTAATTATTTAAATATGATTTTATTACCAAATTAATCAGTTAATTAACTATTATCTAATAATAATTATTAAATATTAAATTATCACACAGTTATTTAATTATTTTTGCAATGCTAATGATCTAATTAATTACTCTCACGGAAAAGTCCCCTCTTGCTTTCGAGGCGAAGCCCACTGCCACGACCCGCGACCCGCTTTCGCGGTGAAGCCCGTTGCCGCGACCCGCTCTCATGGCAAAGCTCAGTGCCGCGACTCGCTTTTGCGGCGAAGCCCTCTTCCGCCCTTGCGGCGAAGCCCGCTGCCGCGACCTGCTCTCCCGGCGAAGCCCGTTCACACTCCTGTTGAGCTAGAATTCGTGTTTGAGTTAGACTCGTCGAGCCCAAGCCAGCTCGCGAGCCGGCTTGACTTGGTTGCACCCCTACACATGACAGATATTTATGCCTTCTAAGCTCTAAGGGCCATGTTATTTGCTTTTTTTAATTTTAATCTTATAGCTCTCTTGACACCAATAATGAGATGACAAACATAACTACTTTAATTTAGGCCCCCCTGAATAAAATTTCTGGCTCTGCCACTGCTGATGTACCTATGCATGCCCAGTCTTTCTCTCAATATTATAGTTTGATCATTGGATGGTGTTAGCTTATCCGCATATGGCTATCCATTGAAGCGATGAATTATATTGGGTGGAAGTAGCTACATCTTTTATTTTTAAGCTGTTAGCTTGCCACATTTCGCTTTTCAGAGGACATTGATGATAAATTAGTAATGCCAGACTGTGTTAGACCGGCCCCTAGCGGACCGGTTCAGTCGGCACCAAAGGAGCCGGTTCATGTCTATAGCAGGGGTGGCGGCGGGGGAGAGAGAGAGAGAGAGAGAGAGGGAGAGAAGGGGTGGGGTCCACTTGATTTCAAATTCAAAATTGGAGCCAAAGGAGGGGGCGACAAGGGCCTTTAGACCTTATTGTTTTATTGTTTTAATTGTATGCCTTAAGTATGAGAGGGAGATAAGAGTTAGGGTTATGTTTTGATTATTGTGTTCTTGTGAGGGTTCTTTTTATTGTTTTAATTGTATCGTTGTTTCCGTTAGTTCTCTCTTTTGCAATCGAATTACAATTTAGAGAGTTTTCAACCAAATTTTTGTCCGTCTCTCTTGCTGTTTTTCCCTATTTTATTAGGGTTTACTTGAAATATTCAAGTATTTCCTATTAGACTGCAAACACTGTTACCATTGAATATCTGTTGTTTCCTCAAGTGCATACTATGGTGCTATTTCTAAGCTAAGTTTTTTTTTTTTTATTACTAACATATTAGATATCTTTGATTAAAGAGAAATTTGTTCTGCCAGTTTTTAATTTTGTGTGTGCATATTAGATGTCTGGTTCTGTCTCCTGGGTACAATGGTGACTGCTTGAGTCCAAGGTAAGTCATTTTTTTGTCCCAGCATGAGGGTTGGATTTCTTATTTTGACGAACCCTTATTTGATCAAATTTATTCTACAACATTTTGTACCATAAAACATTACAGGCCTCACCACCATCTTGTAGAATTTTCTCTTAGGTTTGAGGGAGATTTTTCGATCAACATTGTCATTGTCAGGTTCCAAATTTTGGTTGAGAAAAGTGGAGGGTTGCGACAGGTGGTCGACATCCATCATGATATATTGTTTAACAAGCTTAACAAGAAATAGGTCATTGGTCTGCATGAAAAACAAGCTTAACAAGAAATATGGACCATAGTATTAAAATTTTATATTATAGTTATTTTAAAATGAATTTTATTTTCTTAAAACTCATTATGTTTAAATTTAATTTAATAAATTCTGAACATTTAAAAAAAAAAACATCAGGGATCTTCAGGTTCTTGAAACTCTGAATAAGGGATATTCGGGCCATTTTGTCTCAAGCAATGACAATAAGATTCAACACTAATTAACTATAAAGAATATGAAACCCATTCAGTAAAGCACATCATAAATATGCTTTTTTTGTTATTTTGAAGAAAAAAAAAACTGACAAAAAAAAAATATTGGTTAGAGTTCTTTTCTTTTTTTATTGCTGAGATTAGTGCAGATCATTATATGATATATAAGCACTAATCTTAATGTAAATTTAAGAGCAATATAGTCTTTTTTGATACAAATTATGTTGGGGTTGAAAGAAAATTACAATTAGAATACTTTTTAATGAGTAAAATAATATGTTGATATGATTATTTATAGGCAATAGAATAGAGTACTAAATGAAAGAACAGTAAAAGCAAATATTTTTAACAATAAGGATATGTTATAATAAAGATTATAAATATCTCATACACATATCATCAATGAATTAATGCAATAAAAATAAGAGTATGGATATATTTAGCTATGCATTAACTAATACACAACAATACATAGCTAACTACACAGTATAATACAATAATATCCGCTGTCAATTCAACACGTTATAATTTTTCCTTTATATGACAATTAGAGAAGACCCCATATATCAAAATGAACAAAATCAAATAGGGTTAAATGAGAGTGCCAAAAATAAAAATTAGATGAAGAAAGATTCAAATGAAAGAAAATAAATTAATAGTATATAATTTTTCTAATACATATGACTCTCCATGCCTGCAGTTTGTCCCAAATAGATTCAAGAGTCTAGATCCTTCACATGATAAGAACTATAAGTAAATGAGATTGAATAATCAGAATCACACAATTGACCAACAAAAATTATACTTATGCATTATTTGAGACGGTTTTCTTATTGCTTTTTAAAATAGCTTTTTAGTATAAAAATTTTTTGTTTATGAAATTTTTGTACTAAAAAACTTTTTTAAAGAACAATAAGAAGGATGTCCCAAACGAAGCCTTAATTTACAATGATGAATATAATAAATGTTAGAAAGTTATAATTTATATGTGGCAATCGAACAAACACTTGCCAGTAGCATAAAAGTACCATCAACAATCATGACAAATAAATGATTCAGAAGGGCAAATTTTTATGTCCGGTGTCCAGATTTGTCCGGACATCAATCCAAACGTGCCACATCATCAATATACACCAGGACCCAGTGTATTCGAATGACGTGACACATCTGGATTGGGTGTCCGAATGTCTGGTGACCGGACATAATAATTCACCATTGTTTGTTTATCTCATGCTTTGTTTAAGGGTTAGTTAAAATATTGATTCAAACATATTAAACCTAGTGACATTATTAATGACAATAATTAAGGACATGTTTAAAAAACTTAGAGAAATTTTAGAAAGTAGGATTTGTTTCCTTTTGACTTGAAATTTGAACCACTTAAACTTAGCAACACTCTAAACCTTAGGGAAAAGTTTCACTAGTTTTAGAGATCATTAAAACCCTTAATCAATTTTCTTAAGCTTAAACCCTTAATTAAGCCATTAAAAATTCTAGAAAATGTAATAAATCAATTTTAAATCCAAAAAATATAAACACTCCCTCTAACTGACCAGAATTAAACCCTTAATCAATGAAAATTAAAACCAACTCAATTTGACAGCAATTCTGCACATAATTTAATTTTAATTGAAAATGAATATTTAATTGATTTAATTGATTAAAAATAATTAAAAATTCCAGAAAAAATCCAAAACACTTGATAATCTTTTCTTAGGTCATTTATGACCTTTGGAGCTGATTTCAAGGAGTTTGGAATCTATTTGGATTCAAACCCACAAAAGCCCCTTCTAATTAAGTAATTTCAAAATTCATTAAATTCTCAAACTTAAAAAATTCATAACTAATTCAATAAAAATCTAAATTGACCAAACTCACTTGCATTCAACTCATAATAATTTCTAATATTTATTAAAAATATTAAACTTCCAGAAATGTGTCAAAATAAAAAAAGTCAACTTTTTGGTCAAACCTAGGTCAAAATTAGTTCAAAACTTCAAACCTTCGTAATAAAATATAGAAAAATCTAATTTCAGCATACTTATAATCTAACTGATTGTATTAAGTTCTAGTATTTTAATAAAATGCTAAAATTTTTAGAAAACACTTTTTATTAAAAAATCAACTTTTGACCCCTTTAATTAAATGATTAAAATATTCCAGAAATTCCTAAAAACTCAAAATTATTTTAAAACTTCAGAAATGTTTAACCAACTCTTAAAGCCAGCAATCAAACACTTTTAATTAAAATCTATTAACTCTTGAGTCTTAATCAACTTAAATCACTTAATTATACCGGGTACCACTAGGTAACCCAAGCCTACGAGGTTATTTGCTTAGCCCCAAGGAAGGTGAAATAAACTTCACGGCGTCGATGTGAAACAAAGGTGGTTTCCAACAAATAATTAAGAATTAATTTTTAAAAGTCATTTAAAACCATTATGATTTAAACTTCAACTAAATTTTCTCTTAAGCCTTTCAACCAATCAAACCTTAATCAACTTCAATCTAATGATCCTACTTAGGACATATCAAAACCACACAACCTGTGACGTCCCAGAAATCAATAGTGAAAGGATTCATCTGATGCTCTCTTTTTTTTATCTTATTTTCTTTTTCTCTTTTTTTTATTCTTTCTTTTTTTTTTTACAGTCATCCAGAGATAATTGCATTACAGAGAAGAAATACGTCAACTACTTAATTCAACATATATACAGTCAAAATGAGCGTCCAAAAGAATATATACAATAGTCATACGGATACAAAATAAAAGCCTACCAAGGGCTACAAAAACAAAGCTACACTAGCGATCGAAGATGCTTCACGCTGGAGGCTCTGCACCTGAAATATTAATCACATATAATGAGCTTAAATAGCCCAGCAGGTCACCAAAGCCTACAACTGAAATCAAAGCACGACACTGGAAATAATATGCATGTCAATCAAATCAAATCAAATCAATCAGTAGCACATGATCAATGAGTCAATGCAGATACGGAAATCAATACGGAACAGAAGTCGATAAAATCAATGAACAGCAGGGAATCCATAAAGCTCAAGAAATTAATGCATCAGTCAAATCTCTACAGTCTCTATCATAGCAGTCGATAACATCAATTACATCAATACGGTCGTCCAGCCGTCTTATCTATCGTATCAGTCTATAACATTAGTCAAATCAATAGAATAAAATTTTATCAAAACATACACTTGCAAATCGATCAATTGTTCAATATCGTTTACTCCCTGTCAGTAGGGCCGCGTATGTATCCATATCCACAATGATAACAATCCAATGACGACAACGAACGATGCTACGACAGTGAAACCTCATCAATCAACTCGGTAAAGCCATTACTTCCGGTCAATAATATCAATCGACACAGAATCCCATAAAACGATCAAATCAATACAGCGTAAGAGCAGTTGAAATTAAATCAATACAATCGACAAATACAATTGAAATCTATCAATGCAATAAAGTCATATACAACAATCAAATCGATAAATCAATAAATCAATCAAACCAATACATCAATGATCACGCACTATAAAAATCAATACAATGAATCAATGTATTAGTAGATTTGTACTAGCAATATCAGTATCAGTAGTATCAATCATGTCCATGAATCAATGAATCCATAATATCGATGAATCAATGATGTCGGTATCTATATCTATGAGTCAATACAATATCCATATCCATATCGGTGCTAGTATCCAGTGACAAGAATAATATGTAATATCAATGAAATCGTACAGTAATAGAAAACCCGTAAATCCGTCGATAACAATCAAGCATAGAGCAATCAATAAAATCAATCGGAAATCAATAGGTCGATGCAGATCAGGAAATCCATACAATGCAATATCATACACATGCAATTCCATACAGTCTTACTGGATAAGTACAATCACTGGCTATTATCAATAGTGCTGTTGTAGAAATCAATAGTGCTGTTGTAGAATCTATATTGCTGTTGTAGATATCCATCCGTTGGTTTCAATAAGAGTCGTCACTCTGTGCCCGTCGGCATAGTAATCTCTTTATAACTCCCAATCGTTATATCATCAATGGTTTAAAGGAAAGCCCGTCGGCCCACCATCATGTATAGGTCAAGTCAATCTCCAACCAACGGTTCAACCAGGTTCCACTTGTCTTTCAGTATCAATAATCAGATAATCACATTCATATGCATTCAAATCATCAATTTTGGGAAAATCAGAAATCGTACGAAAATCCAGCGGCATAACGACAGTATACGGAATTTACACAAAAATCACCAAATCAGAAATTTACCAAATTACCACAGAACGTGCAAAACAACAATATAAGACTTTTATTCTACTGAAGCAACATCAATCCACAACTTGATATTTATCTATTCGATCAAAATCGCACATAACCCAAAATAACCGGTAGAATCGATACAGAAAATACTCAAAACGTGTAGAAAAATCATATCAATAACATATCAAAAGTTGTGCGGTGAAAGTTTCGTCAATACAAAATGCGGCGCATTTTTCGGTAACGAAAACACAAATCTGTGCACAAAACGACCAAAACTCAACATCTTCGAAAACAGAAATAGGATTCGGAGTCCTTACAGCGAGATAAACACTTTTCCCAACAGCGGCGTCGAACGAAAAGCGCTTCGCGGCCTCCGAAAATGAACTTTTCCTTCGCTTTCCTTCTCTTTCTCTCTCCTCAGATATTTTGATTTTTTTATAAAAACTTTCTCTCTCTTCAAAACGAGCTGATTTCCTTATAAAACAATGCTGATCGGCCCTGCCGATTGCCACATCCTCCAGGACGATGTGAACAAATTCCAATCGTCCAGGACGATCCCTCAGGACGATAATTTCGATTTTGCTCTCTGGATTCTTGTTGTATCTGATCGTCCCAGGACGATCCAAAATCGGCCTGGACGATCCCATTCCATAAAAATCAGCTGTTTCACTGCACTGATCATCCTGGACGATCTCAATATCGTCCCGGACGATCCTGGGAGGAAAACTCAAATCTGAGCAGGCAAATCAAAGGAACGAGCTCTCACACAACCTACCTCACACACTTTAGATGGTTTACTAGGATCACCGACTCTAGCTTTTAGGATTGGCCGGTGCTTACTTTTCGCTGTGTGCCGGTCTTTCGAGTTTTCACTGCATGTTATTTGTTAGTGTAGAATTTATTTGTTTATTTATTTTCTGCATTTTTGTGATTGATTGTACACTAGATTTACCCCTAAGTTAGGGACGAATTATACTTGTGCAATCTTATGCATGTGGCCGTGCTCATACAGAGCATTGAAATTAAAGGGGGCAATAAAATCAAAAAAATATATATTATGCTTTGCACAGGTGCTTCATAAGATGCTTAAGACCCCCTTTAAATTAAAAGAGCATGGTAAAGTGTGGCTCAAATAATGCATTTCAAATTTCAAATTATAACTGCTTGGGATTGAATATACAACTGTTGATTATTAGGATAACCTTGCAGGATCGAGTCTAGACTTTTCTATTTTAAATTAATGTAAATTTGATTGAATAAAGTTGTAAATATTTGAAGTGATTTGAGTTGGGATGTTAATATCCAACTTGAATTCCAAAGAGGTGAAGACATCCCTAAATGAGAGAGTCTTCTTCCATTTGAAACTCAAATTAGGATACTTTTTAAGTATCCAAAGAGAAAAGATAACACCCCATCTAAGGGGAAGTTTCTTTTCATTTGGATATCCAGAACCGTCGAATCAAGATGTTCGTGAGAAGATGAAGAAATGGGCAACAAGAAGAATCCCAAACCTCAAAATCATTCAAGTGTTAGGAATAGAATCCGGGTTATTGTCAGTGGTGCCGGACCACTTTACTTTCCTACAATTTTGAGATGTAATAATAAGTGGCACTTGCCACATGGACATTCAATTTGAGCAATTAATTTAATTGATTGCGTAGTAGAACTACTTGCTTTTCTAGTCTTTTTACATGCATGCCGATTTTGATTTGACCTAGAATTCGATTGTAGGCTCTTAAGGACTTAACAAAAATTTTCTACTTAAATCAAATTAAAAATTTTAAGTCAAAATAGAAACTCTAACGTTTTAAGAAGTAAGCTCGGGATCGTCGGGAGTTCTCATTTCAAAGTCCTTTCAAATTCAAGCATTTAATCGAGTCGATTGACATACATTGCATTAACAACAGATTTAAAAATCTCTAAATCTTTAATTATATTAGCTTAAGCATCAGACCCAACATAAGTTTAAGGGGCCAATTAGGATCTGCTTTAGATGTCGGTCCAGTTCTCAAATACCTTTCTTAAATAACGTCCCGACCACTCAACATTAAAAGTCCAGACTCATAATTTTTTTTAAAGCATTTAGGTGGTTTAGCTGGCTCCCCAATCTAGACCAAGGTAAGTCCAGATTTGCATTGTATTAGTTAGGTTCGGGTCACTTTTCAGTACCTAATTTAGAATTTAAGTTCCGAGGTTGGCTCGGGCCATAAGACCTTAACCTCCGGGAATTGAATCCCAAATTTCTAATAAAATTGATCACTCAAATTAAAAATCTCTTTCAATCAAATTTAAGCCCAACACTTAGGATAAACTGAAGTGTTTCTGAAGTAATTTAGAATCTCAAAACATCTCTTACTCCTCTTCCTTCGACTATGAAAATAAGTGCTCAAACATCGAACCAACCCCAATTGAAAATTCTAAACCTTAAATTCCTTTGACATCGAGCTTTGAAAATCTTAAATAAATTTTATATCGCTATTTTAATCGAGAGTATTTGTAGGAAATTTCAATTTCCTACGATGTAATTAACTACGAGGGATTGCGCTCGTAGGAGATTTAAAAACTTAGACCTGATTTTCAAAAATTAAACTTTTCAAAACCTTTAATTAATTATCTTTAAGAAACTTAAATTTTACGTTCATTATTTTCATTTTCAAATGATTAATAATAAACTATATCCTCTTCCCCCGAGAAGATATGTCGTTATATTATTATTCTGACTATGAAATTAATGATCTCCTATCCCAATCATTATAGTTAAACATCATATGATCCTTTGGGGAGATATATCCTCTTGAATTTGATTATAGTAATTGTGATGATTGAACCTTTTAGAGAACGATATGTTCACCTTTTGAGGAGATATATCATTCATAATGAGAGTTCAATTTTAAAATTTAAAATCTCAAAAATTAAATCTTTCCCAAAGAAAATTAATTCTTTTTCAAACTATATTTTTCAATCAAACTACATACTCGTAGTCACACATGTTCCCTTGCAACACTTTAAAGAACTCATTTCATGCGAGGTGCATAAAGTTGAAGAACTCGCCACCCTTTATCTACCTCTTAAAAATGGGACTGTGCCATGAAATATACTATATTCTACAGAAATACATGAAGAAGAGAATCATGACTGGGATTGCATGCTCCTCGATTATGAAGAATTACTTCCTACGAGGCTACCTAGGTTTAATATAAAAAATATTCAAAGAATGCTACGGAAGTAAATCAATATTCCTACCACCAAATGACAACTTCGTACAAGCTTGGGCCTCTAGTATGGAAGGAGTCTGCGTCCACTATGACTAAAGGATATAGATGCATATAAAGGTATTGGATTCATCAAGTGAAAATTTATCCGGAAAGAGACTTATCGGGCAATCACATGCTTGGAAATTGAATCCGAAGATGGTGGTGCTGAAGAGACATACGAAGTTGATGATTATGATGAGCAGCCCGTAGAAGCCGAGCCTGCACCAGAAGAGCTTGAAGATGGTGGACAGACAGTCACTATGGATGAACTAAAAGAAGTCAACTTGAGAACTGAGGAAGACCCTCGCCCAACCTTCATTAGTTCTCTTCTACCTGAAGAATAAATAGAAGAAATAAAAGAACTTCTCTGTGAATTCAGGGACTGCTTTACCTAGACATACGCTGAGATGCCTTGCTTATCCCCTGATGTAGCAGTTCATAGATTAGCAATCAAACCAGATGTAGCACCCATCAAGCAACCTCCAAGGAGAATAAGATTGGATATTAAAGAATATGTAATTGCTGAAACAAAGAAGCTTATAGAGGCAGGCTTCATTCGAGAAGAAAAATATGCTGATTGTATTGCCAATATTATCCCTGTATAGAAGAAGAAGAAGAAGAATGGACAGATTCATTTCTGTATTGATTTTAGGGACCTCAACAAAGCATGTCCAAAAGATGACTTTCCTCTCCCTGTATCAAATTTACTAGTGGATAACACGTTCAACTACGACATGTTCTCATTTAAGGATGGATTGTCAGGTTACAATCAAATTAAGATGGCTCCTGAAGATGAGAAGCACACGTCATTCAAAACACCCATCGACATATTTTGCTACACAGTCATGCCCATTGGCCTGAAGAATGCTGGTGCCACCTACCAGCGGATAATGACTCACATATTTGATGATTTGATACATCAGAGGTTGAGTGCTATGTAGATGACCTGGTTATTAAAAGCCTTGACTGAAATGATCACTTAAAAGATCTCAAAATTGTATTTGAGAGAATCAAAAAGTTTGATCTGAAGATGAACCCCCTCAAATGTGCTTTTGGGGTCTCCTCCGACAAATTCCTGGGATACGTTGTCCTTCATCGAGGTATAGAGATCGACCCCAATAAAATTAAAGAGATCACGAAGATGCCACCACCAAGGAACCTTTGACAGCTTCGCTCGCTGCAAGGACAACTAACTTTCATTCGGAGATTCATATCAAATATATCGGAGAGGTGCCATCCGTTTTCAAAGTTAATGAAGAAGGATGTTTGCTTCAAATGGGACGAAGAATGTCAGGAAGCATTTGACAACATCAAAGGATATCTGTTGAATCTGCTTATTCTCACAGCGCCAATTTCAAGGAAGCCTCTTATACTATATATGGCTGCACTAGAAAAATCCATCGGAGCACTATTGGCCCAGAATAATGAAGAAGGAAAAGAAAATGTGCTCTACTACATCAGTCAGAGGTTGATTGGAGCAGAAAGCAGTTATTCTTCTATTGAAAAGTATTGCTTGTCATTGATTTTTGCAGTTCAAAAACTTCGTCACTATATGTTTTCTCACAAAATTATCCTAATATCAAAGATTGATCCGCTGAAGTTCTTGATGACAATGCCAGCATTGGCATGTCATCTAACCAGATGGGCAGTGCTATTACTATAATTTGATATCACGTATATGCCACAAAAGGCAGTGAAAGGTCAAGCCTGGGCAAATTTTCTTACTGCATATCCGATCCCAACAGACTCTCCACTTAACGATGATTTTCCCGATGAGCAAATCATGTAGGTCGAGGAAGATAAAAAGCTACTATTTTGGGAGATGTAATTTGGCGATGCATCATCGATTAAACCTGTCTGACCTCCAAATATTGCAAGAGCCTGAGGTGGTATCGATCTCATTTTTGTAACACCTGAGGGAGGCATAATGAGGTTCTCGTTCAGTTCGACTGAACCTCGTACAAACAACGAAGTTGAGTACGAAGCTCTGATAGCAGGAATGGAGATTGCTATTGATGTCAAGATCCAACATCTCCATATCTTCAGTGATTCTCAGCTTGTTATAAATCAGGTCCTCGGTATTTATAAAGTTAGTAAAGTCAAATTTGCCCATTACTATCGGTGAGCCCTCGAGCTTCTGAAATAAGTACCAAATGTTGAAATAGCTTGAGTTTCTTAAGGACAGAATGCTAAAGTAGATTGTATGGTCAAATTGGCCAAAGAAATGACAAACATGAATAAGAAGAGGCCTATATTCATCAGAGTTTTTACTCGTATGGTCTTGAAGCCTGCTCTATTATAATTCCTGAGGGCAGAAGAAGTACTAAATTCAAGCCAACGAGATAAAATTTCAGTTGACCCTCAACCTCTCCATCAGATCGTTATGGAGAATTATCCAGAAGAACATCACATGGCCAAGAGACGTAAAGCTAGTCAAGCTTCAGAATCGTAGTGCCATTTTTTAGATATTGAAGTAAAAAATGATTGGAGGCAGCCATTCATTGACTACTTCAAGGAAAACAAACTCCCAACAGAAAAGTCTATGGCCGTACAATTTCAAAAAAGGGCGTTGCGATATGCATTTGTCAATGATACGTTGTACAAACGAGCCTTTAATCAAATGTGGCTAAGGTGCTTAGGGACCAAGGAAGTTGATAAAGTGGTGATAGAAGTCCATGAAGGGCTTTGTAGAGCACATCAGTTAGGTCCCAAGATGGCCGCTAAAATCAAAAGAATGGGTTACTACTGGCCGACCATGGTAAAAGATTGTATTGATCATGCTAAGAGGTGCCATGAATGTCAAATCCACGGTGATGTTATACATCAGCCTCCAAATCCACTACACCCAACAATAGCGTCATGGTCATTTGAATGCTGGGGTATTGATATTATCGGGCCAATAGATCCGCCGTCATCAGCGGGACACCGCTTCATTCTGACAGCGATAGACTATTTTTTCCAAGTGGGCAGAAGTATATCCATTCAAAGAGGTCACACCCGAACATATGATCAATTTCTTTATACACAATATTATCTACAGATTTGGTGTACCGCCGTATAATCTCAGACAGCGGTACCGTATTCAAGAGTATAAAAATTTACCAGTTTGTTGATCGGTACAAAATTGATTGGCGATATTCATCCATATATAATTAAAGGGCAAATGGATTGGCTGAGGCCTTCAACAAGACGCTGGTGAAATTGTTGAAGAAGATCCTTACCAAGAACAAAAGAGAATGACATACGAAGATGGCAGAAGCACTGTGGTCATACCGTACAATGTACAAGATGCCAACCAAAGTCACTCCTTATTCATTGGTATTTGATTTCCAAGCCATATTACCATTGAAGATTGAACTGCCGTCACTCTGGGTAGCAATTCAGAATGATCTCACTTAAGAGCAGAATGCCTGCCTCAGAATGGAAAAAGTGATGATGGAAGCATACCAATAAATAAGGAGACATCGACGTCTACGATGACGGAGTCATAACAAGGACTCGTTGGATAATGCAAAGTCCTGACTAAAGCTCATTAGAAGATGCATCATTGTGAATTGAAGCTTCGCATGGGAAAGTGTCAACGATGATGAAGCCTTGCTAGGAGCTCATTAGTGAAGGCATAGGCATCCATGGTGAAACTTTTGAGAAAGTTGCAGTAGGAGTTCACCGAAGGAATTGAAGTTTGTGGATATTGCTAGAGAAGGCATCAATGAGATCAATAGCATTTGAAGAAAACAAAGGAGTTTGGTGTTTGAATTTTAGCCTAAAGCGACGGGAGAGAAATGGAATCTTGGATAGTAGGATTTACATTTTAATGTATAGTTGTGATATTTCTATAAGATTATCTCTAAATTTTTTCTAATATTTTGTAATTTTATTAAAGCTTGAGGTATATTTTAATTGATAATGTCATGATGTTTTGTAATCATATTTCATATTATTGTATAGGTTGCATTCATCCTATATTAGTATATGTTTGTTGCATGCTATATTATTTATGTGAATTTCAAAACATTGTTATATATATATATATATATATATATATACCATGCAATATTATATGTTTGATCCTAAGCACTTAAAAGTAATTTGTTAATCTTAATATTTTGTTTGGGAATGCTTTCTAAAGAGACTTTTTAGTAAAAAAATGTTTTGAAATAGAAAATTTTGTACTAAAAAGCAGCTTTAGAAAGTAGTAAGAAAGTTGCCCCAAACGAAGCCTAAAACTATGAATATATAATGAATTTAGTAAACTATATAATAAGTTCTACTAATTTATGTAACATAAGTTATCTCTTATAAACTACATGTTCATGATGTTTCACTTTAATTAAATGAGTTGTTGGATTTTGGTTAAGTGTTATGGATTGTACCCATGCAAGGAATTTTTAACTAGCATTAAAGATGGTTGGGTTGATTTAAAACTTGTGCAAAAAGATGAGTTGATTTTATTTATTTACTAATTTTATTTTATTTTTCTTTTAATTTTTTTTTTTTTTTTTGTTTTTTTAATGATAATTCCCACTACACAAAATAAAACCTACATTAATATAAAGACATTTTTTAATAAATTTCCTTAGCCTATACTTCTTAGGGAATCAAACCTATTAGATATAATTACAAGTGCTGCTTATATCTCTTTATCAGATTTTATTCGACCTTATTTCTTTTCGATCGAATCCTTATGATCATACATCTCCCGTTCCGACCTTATTTCCTTCCTTCGAATCCTTGCAATTGAACATCTCCTGTTTCGACCTTATTTCCTTCCGATCAAATGTCTCCACTGATGCTCCATCAAGCATGCCACGGTAATCCTTTTCTCCTCCCTTCCAGTTACAAAGGCAATCGAGCCTTTAGGGATTTTTTTTTTTAAATTTTATTTTATGGTTTGTTCGATTAAGATCCCACAATTTTTTTTTGCTTTAGATTCTTGTAGTCTCTTCATTCCTTAATGTCCTCAATTTTTTTTTGCTTTAGAAATGGCCACATTTCTTAACGGGAGATCTAAAGTCAGTGTGCTTTGGAAATTAGTCAATGGACACAAGATAATGATATTGATATATATTATAATAACTTAACCATTGTACATGGCTCATATATATATATATATATATATATATATATATATATATATATATATATATATATATATATATATATATATATATATATATATATATATATATATATATATATATATATATATATATATATATATATATATATATATCATGTAATGAATGGAATGGAATCACTTAAGCAGGGATTTTTGGGCCTTTTTCCTCGCGAACCCTAAACCCGCCGCTCTGGCGATTTAGGGTTTCCGTCTTCCTCTTCCACTGCTTTCGTTCCTGTGTGTTTTTACCTGCTCGTTTGAGGTGTGATTTCGCTTAGAGCTGCGTTGGTCGCTTCTTTGCTCTAAGCCCTGTGGGGGCTTGGTGTTTCATGGCTGCTACGAAACCCCAAAATCCTTGGGGATCGATGTCTGGAGATAAGCCGATCTCTAACAAAGGTTTTTTTAATCTAGATGTGGAGGAGTCTTCTCCTTCTAAAACGCATTCGTTTAAGGATGTTCTCGCTGGATCAGGTGATTCCGTTCCTACTTTATCTCAATCAACTTTCAATGGTGTACCTGCTGTTCTTTTATCTGATGAAGATGTACTTAAGTTAGCTTCTCCTTTCCAATACACTTTGGTTGGTAAATTTGGTCTTAACAGACCTAATCTCGATTCCATTCGCAGTTTCTTCACTAACTTAAAATTATCGGGATTTTTTTCTATCAGTCTGTTGGATTCGAGGCATGTTGCTATACAACTCTCGAATGATCTTGATTATAGCAGGATATTTGCTCGTAGATCTTATTTTATTTTCAACTGTCAAATGCGTATTTTAAAATGGACCCCTTTTTTTGATATCAAGGAAGAATCTCCCATAGTTCCTATATGGATTTCGTTTCCTAACCTTCGGCTTCATTTTTTCAATCAAAAAGTTTTACATGCATTGGGTTCTATTTTTGGTAGACCTCGCCAAACGGATCAGGCTACTGCCTCACGCACTAGACCTTCTGTGGCTAGAATTTTAGTCGAAGTTGACATTACCAAAAAACATGCGAAGGAGATTTGGTTTGGATCGAAAGCTTTTGGTTATATGCAGAAAGTAGAATTCGAAAAAGTCTCGGATTTCTGTTCGCACTGTAAAATACATGGACATGCACACTCGGATTGTTTTAAACTTCACCCTGAACTTAAAAAATCAAATTTGCAGGTGGATGGTAAGCTTGGATCCTCCGATCAAATCTACGTGCCTACAGGGAAGATAATACATACAGATCAGATGGAACCGCTTCCATCATCAGACAATAAGGAAGCTGATGTTGTGATTTCACAAGAAAATTTGCAAAATCCTAATGTTAATATTTCTCTGGAGATGGAGAAGAATGGTATTGTTGAAAAAATTAATGAGGATGCTGAGCCTAAAATTTTTATTTCTGTTGAATCCATTCGTAAAGAGATTGGTAATAGTGATAATGAGCATGCTTTATTGACTAACAAGGAAATTGTAGAAAAAAACTCTGCATCAATTACTAATAGAGAAGAAGAACTGGCTGGTGATGGTAGTGATGATATTTATGAAGAAGGGGAATTTCTTCATCCTTGCAACGAAGAGCAAAACATCGAGCAGACGGTTCAAAATATCCAAAACTCTATGAGTAATAAATTGGCCCTATCTTCTGTTTCTAATATTGATAACTCTTCAAAAAAAAATTCTGAGGTGGCTTCTTTTTCTAATACTTATACTTCTAATCTTCAAAATATTGATGAAGGTGGCTTTTCGAAAGTGAACAAAAAGAAAGGTAAGAATGCGAAAAATTCTCAACCTTCTACCCCACGGTCTACCCGTGCCCAAAATTCTTCCAAACATACTTATGATTAAAGCTCTCATTTGGAATGTTAGGGGAATTGGGGGAAAAGACTCCATTGCTAGAGTTAAGAATCTTTCTAGAGTGCATGGTATTTCCTTTTTAGTTTTAATTGAGCCTCTTATTGCCAATAGTAAAATTGGTACTACTGCTTCTAAATTAGGTTTTTCTAATTTTGCTTATAATTGCTCTAACAAAATTTGGATCATGTGGAACAATATTATCAATGTCAATATTTTATCAGATCACCCTCAAATTATCAACTGTGAAATTGAATTATTTAATTATAAGTGTTTTGGCTCTTTTGTTTATGCTGCTTCTACTAGAGGGAATCGTTTTCCTCTTTGGGAGGAAATGCGTCAATTTGCTAATAATGTTAGTGGACCTTGGTGCATTGGTGGAGACTTTAATATTATCTCTAATGCTTCAGAAAGGAGAGGAGGTAATTTGCCTAATTCTATTGCTATGGAAGATTTTAATTCTGTTATTTCTGATTGTTCTCTGACTGATATAGGCTTTAGTGGTAATCCTTTTACTTGGAACCGTGCTACTATTTGGCAACGTCTTGATAGAATTCATTTTAACAATGATTGGCTGTCTACTTTTTCCATGACTACTGTTGAGCATCTTAGTAAAACGTTGTCTGATCATTGTCCTTTACTGCTTAGTATCAATGCTAATAGCAGAATTGGCAATACATCTTTCAGATTCCAAAATATGTGGCTCAATCATCAGGATTTCAAGAATGTTGTTAGAACAAACTGGAATGCTCCTTTATTTCCTAATAATGACATCAAGGGCATGCTTAGACTTTGGTCTAAACTTAGTAGATTAAAACATGTTTTAAATTGGTGGAATAAAAATGTTTTCAAGAACATTTTTACTAACATTAAGGAAGCTGAATTGAAAGTGCAAGAGCTCGAGAATAGTTATATGTGTAATCCTTCCAATGATAATTTGACTCTTCTTAATAGTGCTAAAGATTATCTTGTTAGTCTTCAGGATCAAGAGGAAATTTTCTGGAAACAAAAAGCAAATGTTAAATTTACTGTTGAAGGGGGTAGGAACACTAAATTTTTCCATGCTATGGCTAATCGTAATAAAATAGGAATTATATTCATAAAATTATGATTAATGATGGCTCCTTCATTGATAATGAGGAGCTTATATGCAAATCTGGAGTGGATCATTTTAAGAATATTTTTCAGAGTACTTTTAATAATAACCCTTTAACTAATCCTCATATCATTCCTAAAATTGTTGATGATAGGGATAATGAGTTGCTTTGTTTGATCCCTTCTGAGGAGGAAATTTTCAATGCTGTTAAAGATTTGAATGGGGACTCCATTGCGGGTCTTGATGGCTACACTACTAAATTTTTCCAAAATTGCTGGGAGATGATTAAACATGATATTATTGAAGCTGCTATTGACTTTTTCAAGGGAACTCCTTACCCGAATTTTTTTACTTCTACTAACATTGTGCTCATTCCTAAATCTATTGGGGCTAATAAGTGGAATGATTTTAGACCTATAAGTCTTTGCTCTTTTTTTAATAAACTTATTTCTAAGATTATTTCTAAAAAATTGGAGAATATAGTTCCTAGAATTATTTCGAGTAATCAAACTGGTTTTGTTAAAGGTAGAATTATCTTTGATAATGTGTTATTAACCCAAGAGATGGCTCACGAAATTAACACTAAGGTTAAAGGTGGCAATATCATTTTAAAATTGGATATTTCTAAGGCTTATGATAATCTTAACTGGAATTTCCTCTTTAATGTTATGTCTTTATTTGGTTTCTCTGATTCTTTTATTAAGCTTATTAAGAACAGTATTGATAATTGTTATTTCTCTGTTTTGATTAATGGTAGGACTCATGGTTACTTCAAGTCTACCAAAGGTTTAAGACAAGGGGATAATATCTCCCCGGCTCTTTTCATTATTGCTATGGAATATTTGTCTAGGGGTATTGAAGATCTTTATACCCGTAATCCTAATCTTTATTTTAGAACTGTTAGAGTATGTGCGGCACTTACAATGAAGGTGGCTTGGGTTGTAAAAACGTTACTGATATGGCTAAAGCCTTCTCTCATAAACTTTGGTTTTCCTTTTGTACTAATGAGAGTTTATGGGCTCGTTTTATGAATACTAAGTATTGCAAAGATTCTCATCCTCTACTTAATGTCTTTAAACCTACTGATTCTCCTACTTGGAAAAGGCTTTGCAAAATAAGGTGGCATGCGGAACAGTTCATTCAATGGGGTAATGGTGAAGGTAATGTTTTCTTTTGGCAAGATAATTGGATGGGTCCCTGTTCAATTGATAGTTACTTTAATACTATTTCTGGTGAGAATGTTAAAGGTTCTGATTTTATAATTAATGGGTCTTGGAATGTTTATAAACTGTTGCAGAACTTACCTTCATTTTTTGTTGATTTAATTAGGATGATCCCCTTAGATTTGAATAGTAAGGATAAAATTTTGGTTTCCTTGTCTTCTTCGGGTTTGTTCCAAATGAAAAAGGCTTGGGAAGAGTTTAGGATTAAGTATGATAAGTCTATTATTTTTTCTTCCTTATGGCATAATAGTATACCTATTTCATACTCTATTTTAGCTTGGAGATGTATTAAGGGGTTCATTCCTGCGGACACTGTTATTCAAAGAAAAGGCTTTTTCTTACCTTCTAAATGTCAATGTTGTGAGAATATCGAAAGTATCAACCACATTTTTCTTAATGGTCATATTGCGAGGAAGATTTGGTATTATTTCTCTGAGTTGGCTAATATCAATCAGGGGACTATTTATAATGATCTTTCCCCTATTTTAAATCTTTGGATGAACAATTCTAAAGGTCATATTCATAACCTTATCCCTATTCTTATTTTATGGTTCATTTGGAAATTGAGAAATGAATCCAAGCATGCTGGCATTAAAATGGAAGCTTCTGTTATCATTTCTAATATTAACCATAAAATTCTTCACCTTTCTTCTTGTAATTTAATCTCTAGTAAAAATTGCAGAAATGCTAAGCAGTTGGCTGAGTTTTTCGGTATTAACATGAATATCAATGCTGCCAAAAGTATTAGCAGGATGGTCATTTGGAGAAAACCGAATGTTCCCTATGTCAAATTGAATACTGATGGTTCTGTTAGGAATTTTTTAGCTGGTACTGGGGGTATTATTCGGGATCATGATGGTAATGTGCTGTCTGTTTTTGCTTCCCCCTTGCAATTTTGCTCTGTTTTAACTGCTGAACTCTCCGGTCTTCAATTGGGGATTGATAAGTGTATTACTTTGGGGTTTCGTAATGTTTGGATTGAGGTGGATGCTGATCTTGTGGTTCAAATCATTAACAACAAAGTTCAGGGTAATCCTCAAAACTTCTATCTTATTAGGAAAATTAAAAAATCTCTTGCTACTATTAACTATTATATTTCTCACATTTATCGTGAAGCTAATGCTTGTGCTGACTGGTTGGCTAACTTTGGTTGTCAGCTTGAGAGTTATCAAGATCTGAATACTTCTAGTTTAAATCCTCTTTTGAAAGGCATGATAATGTTGGATAAAACTTCTCTCCCTTACATTAGAAATGGTCGTGTCTCATGATTTTGGATTTCTTCTTTATTAGCATTGTGAGGGCTGGTTTGATCTATTTTGAATTATTTTACAATTCCAATTACCATATCATCTCTGTTATCATTTCTGGTGGCGTCTA
Source organism: Dendrobium huoshanense (assembly GCA_016618105.1). Taxonomy (NCBI): domain Eukaryota; kingdom Viridiplantae; phylum Streptophyta; class Magnoliopsida; order Asparagales; family Orchidaceae; genus Dendrobium; species Dendrobium huoshanense. Next base: position 3,566,437 of record CM028342.1, on the reverse strand, counting down.
CCGTTGCAGATTTACTGATTTTTACTTAAAATTTATTGTTTCTTACCATATTTTGTTTCAGTGGTTAACTGATATTGTTAGTGTGATTGGTTATATTTTTCCTGCTGGTCGCTGTTATCTTGTTTGGGTTCCTAATTTGGTTGTTGATGATTGTCAGTTACATGTAGATGGTAATCTGGAGAATATGGTTAAGGCGGAGAACATTTATAATTTACTTCTCGGTATTTTGACCCAGAATTCTAGCAATCATCATTGTTTTCTTCATAATATCGTTAATGTTTTGAAGTTCATGCTGGGAACTGAGAGTCCTGGGCGCTTGTTTGGTTTTTTTGATTTATTCTGGCACTCTATGAATACCAGGCTCTGTACTGGTAGAGGGAAGTATGTTAATAGGATTATTAATATTAATTTTCCCATTCTCTGCAAGTCGTTTATTCCTGAATTGGATGCTGATGCGAATCAAAATCTGGAATCTATTTCTATTCTTCCGATTATGAGTGATCCTAATGTTTGTATTTGGAGTATTGCTTGCAGGCAAATTAGTATTTGCTGTCTGGGGAGCTGTAAAGTTTGCAAGGTTCTTCTCTTTCCTATCTTTCTCTACTATTTCTATTTCCTTTTGAGTTTTTGCAGGAAGTTCGTGCCAAAAGCTATTTATTGGATCTTCCTTTTTTGGGTGCTGTCATCTCACAGCCCGATAGAATTTTGCTATCAATTTTGTAATCATAGGATAAGGACCGACCGGCTTCTAGGTTTTTTCTTTCTTTTTTGGATTGTAGCTCTTCAGAGCAGTAGTAAGCTGGTTGGTCCTTTTAAGGACTTTGTAACCGATTTTTGAAATTAACACGTAGGCCCCACCGCGGGTTTTAACCAAATTATATATATATATATATATATATATATATATATATATATATATATATATATATATATATATATATATGTCTTTGGTTTATCACTTCAATATTTATATATTTTATTATGGATTAACTAATTCTTGTGAGTGTAATATAAATATATCTTATATATTTTATATGAGCATGATTTATGCTCAATTATTCTTCTATGATTATTATAATTGTAAGAGACTTCAGATAATTTTTAGAATATTTTCCTATAGGCCTATTAATTGTTTTTTGATAAAAAATTTTTGGCAGTAATGCATAAAATATAATCATGATTCAACACGATTAAGATTTTTTTATTTTTTATCGAGAATAATCATGATTCAACACGAAACACAATGCATAATTGAATAAATAATTTATGTAAAAATTCTCTTAGAAATTCATTAATATATATTTAATGCTATAATTTATTTTTTTAATTTTTATTTATTACATATAGATTAGTGATGTTTTCTATTTATAATGTAGAAAAAATTTATCATTTATTTCAAAGTAATGGAAAATGAACAAATATAAATGTGGTTCTAATGGTGTGGATTAATCTCTCGTGGTTCTAATGGTGTGGATAAATTAGAATTTGACTATTAATCGGACACAATAGAGAAGAAGAATTCATGTAGCCGGCCCTACTTAGTGAGGCAAAGGCTTGATGTTGTTGTTGTGTTGTATTAGAAAACAAATAACTTAAGATAATAACATGTTGTAACCAGACTTGACCTTTGAAGGAGATATATTAACCCATGATATCGACCTCTTTTAACATGCCGAGTCGACTTAAGCTTAGCACAGCTAATCACACATGGAGTCAGAGAAGACATACTTTAAATATAATCCCTCATCATCCAAACCAATCATTTGTAAAGGATCAATGGGCCACCATATATCATACTGAGAATAAGTCTTGGAATCAAAAGAGCACACCTAACATTTTAATATAATACCCTCCGTAAATAACCAAGGTTTTTTAAAAGTTTTTTAATTTCTTTTCTATTTATTTCTATTTTTGGTATTTTTTAAATCATTTTTTAGTTTTTCCTTTTATAATTATAAATTTATAGAAGTGACTTTATTTATATAATTTTATGAGTAGGAAAATATTAAATTTATATATATGTTTCTTTTAACCGTAAAATTTAATTACTATAAAATTTTAATTTATTCTTAAATTTATAAAATTATAAATAAAAAACTAAGAAAAAGTTACTAAAAAGGGAAAAAAAAGCAACATAAAAAGCCTATGAATAATTGAATATAAAAAATATATATATTTTCAAATCAAGTTGCTAGCAATGCTGGCGAGTGAGTACTGAATTTTTTTATTTCTTACTAATTTGTTTTAGTTTTTTTATATATAGTATGACTTATAAATAAATAGTTTAATTACCGTTTACATATATTTATACAAAATAGAAAAAAAAATAAGAAGACCCAAAAAAAATTTAAAAAAGAAAGAAGATAAAAATGAGAACGAAAAAGATGGAAAGAACTAAACCCAAAATATTAGTTTAATTAAAAGTGACATATATTTTTTTAAAAATGAAAAAAAAAAATCAGTTGCTAGGTTTATTGACTCACTGCCTCCCGCCATCTCAATGTCATTAGCTGGATGCTTCAACAATTATGGCCAAATTTAGGGGTATCAATATTTGATCCGATCCAGAAAATTTCATGTTTAGATCAACCCATTTTTTCGAATGAGTCTGGTTTGGGTTCGACTTTTTGACCCATTTTTGAAAGAGGGTGGGGTTCAAATTGACCCGAAAACCCAAAAAAGACATGTAAATGTTAAAATTAAGGATTATGCGTGCAAAACTTTTGGGTCGGGATCTGAACCAAATTATTTTTTACATATTTCCAAGGACCTTTAAAATTTATTGACATATAAGTAGGGCAAAATTTAAGTGCATTTGAACCTTATATCATCTGCAAAATTTTTATATAAGTTTGTCTTATCTTCTTAGTATGTCTCGGTTGTTGCTATATTTCGATGGTGAGTTACGTATTTCGGGCGAGTTCACACCAGCTTATATTGGGGGAAGAAATAGACCGCTCCTCATCGATGGAATAATTACTCTATATACCCAAGCAGTTTTAGCTAGCCTTCCATTACAATTTCATGATGGACAAGAGATTTGGAGGGCACGAGTACCGCTTATCAGTTGGAAGCGTGCAGAGTGGCACCTACCAGACCGGGTTGTTAGACAATTTTTAGGTATGCCAACCATTGATATAGAGCCTATGGATCCATCGTTCAGGCGCATCGACGGCCGAGGTCGAGCTGATCAAGATTGGACAATACAGTACCGTGACTACCTCCAGATATGGGAGGAGAGAAGGGCTTACGTGGTTCCAATCACCCCTCTAGTAGGGACAGGCAACCGAGAAGTAGGAGCTTATCTACGATGGTATAGATCTTGGGCTTCTATCTACTTGTTGCAACCTCAAATTGAGCCTCCGGAGACCTTCTTTCCTCGATCACCTGGCGAGAGATTAGTGGTACGTACTTATTTGTTTTGTATGATGTATTAATTTTTTCAAAAAAATTTTAAAAATTTGTAGTAATGCATATATATTATCCCTTTAGGCGGATTACTATATACGATCATCAGCGATACTTGAGCCACTTGCTGGGGCCGGGGGACAAAATGCTAGTTCACTACAGATGGCCATCGATCAGGTTGCTGAATTGTCTGCCCGAGTTCAGCAATCGGTTTACATCGACTACACAACCTTTGATACAACTACGGAGGCAGAGCAACAAAGGAAAGAACGCGCAGAGAGCTCTCATGGGAAGCAGCATACTAGACTATCTATTTCTGATGCTCCGTCACGATCGATGGGAAGTAGGCACCATCGACCTGTTGTGCCGGATCCGCATCGCCATTCCATGCATACACCATCCATGGCTTATGATTACATTGGAGCAGGTTCTTCGGCCCCACATTGGAGCCCACACGTTGGACAGTCTAGTCAACCAGGTCAGATCTATTATGAGACACAGTACAACCAACCTAGTGGACAATCATTATTTCCAATGGCCATTCCACAGTGGATGTCATCCGTAGGAATACCTTCATCCCCAACGCAACAGGATATGATGTTAACGGGAGGTATTCCTGCAGAACCAGACACACATCTTTCACAACAACGCATCGAGGTTGAGCAGGAGGAGACAGAGGTATCAGAGGAGCCACAGTTACAGAGGAGAAGACGAAGGGCACCAAATAGATTTACTCCAGGGAGTGGGGCATTACCTAGGCATCGTTAGAATGAGATTTGAGATGTATTCTAGTGCTGATCTTCATGTTATAAAAAATTAATTCAAAATATGAATTCTCCTTATTAAATTGCCCGACTTTTCATATGTAGTAGTTACAAGATTTTTTTTGCTAACGACAAAATTTTATTCTGCATTCATTTGAGATAAATAACAAAGAAAAATAGTATAGTACTCATTGTCTTATGTAAATACTTTATGTCAGGTTCATTATTCAAGGATGTCCTCCAACAACTTAGATGCGAGCAGCAGTTCTGAAATCAAACAATGGATTACAGAGGGTACCATACGGCTGCGTGGAAGCTTATCCTATGCTGTCGATGAGGACCTTGAAGCTAGGGTAGCATCAAATGAGCTATTCAGGTGTATTATCCATACTTGGGATGAAGATGAAGATTTCTTATTGTGGCACTTACACGAAGATACGATGAAGGAGAAGGAATATAAAGGCAACCATGCACGTCGAGAGTTGGGCTGGAAATGTATACAAGAAAGCTTTCCAATTTTTAAGCAACACCTTGTGGGAATAGATTTCCTAAAAGGTCGATTTCTAGAACTTGGTCGTACTAAAAATGGTGACATCAAACCCGGTTTAGGAATGTCTATGATGGATATAGACAATTGTATTTTATACTCGGACTGGAAGCCTCAACATGATAAGCACATAATAGAATCTTATAAACAGTTACTGCAGACTTCTAAACATGCTAAACCAAAGAAATTTCTTAATGGAGAAGATTGGCAGCAAATACAACAACAATTTCAGATCAACTTCAACTGTTGTCCTACACAAACACATCTGCAAACTCGTCTACGATATCTATTAAATAATATGAAGTAGTGCGTTAAAAAAAAACAAAATAATATGTTCAGCACCACTCCTATTACCGTGCCTCGAAATTGTACTTTATGGTGTTAAACATTCCTGAAAAATGTACTTCTTCTTGTTATGTTGATGCTTAATATCTATGATTTTTTTTAGTACTCAGCTTATAATTTCTTTTATTTATTGGACTCTTGCATTTCAAATCATTCTTTTTAAAAAAATTATTTCATATTAAATTTCTAATAATTCCTCAAATTGCATTTTCTAAATATTCAGCATATCATGTCATCATCATCAAGGACCTCCTCAATCAAGCGCTCACCATCAAGGGATTTCCTACATATTATTCCAAGAAAGAAGTTGATCTATGATGGTACAATTCGATTGACAAACTCTATGTCATATCCCATGGATGAATTCTTGGAGGAGAAAACCAGAGCGAATGAAATTTTTCGATGTTGTTTACATGAATGGTCTTGGTATGAGGACGATAATTTATGGGACGTATATCATGAAGTTATCAAAAGTCGTTATCCAATGTATGTGGATGGAGAAACAATTACTGATATGGGTTGGAAATTTATCAGACAAAGATTTAGGGATCATAATGGTCATTTTGCACCTATAAGTATTCTTAGAACAAGAATTGGTGAAATCGCACAAGCAAAAGATGGTTCTATCGTGGTCAATGTTGAGAATCCAATAGCTGATGTACAACATTGCATCCTTTACAAAAGTTGGCATACAAATCAAGATGCATTTCTATCCGAGAAATATCAAGAGCTAAATATTAAAGATGGTAAAAAAATTAAAGAGTTCTTAAATAGCAAAGATTGGCAAATCATCCAAAAGCAGTTCACAGAAAAATTCTTATGCTGTCCAACTTTAACCCAACTGCAAGCACGTATGCGCATAGTACTAAGCCTGATGTAATACTATTTTTTTTATGTTGCTTTCGATCATTATGTTATGTATTAACATGAACTACTGTTAAATTCTTCTCGCACTATTTATATTCCAATTTTGTATTTTTTTGGCTTCTAGTAGTTTTTTCATACCACTTCATCCATCATTCATAATTATTTGTAATTATCATTAAATAAAACAATGATAACAAAAATAAATCTAAATCAATTTAACCAACTTTTAAATTACAGCAGGAATACGCCGAAAGAAAAAACGCAATCAGTAAAATGCGCTAACCGGTCGTTCGCATTTAAAAAAAACACATTAAAGTATTTTAAGAAATGTTAATTTCTTTAAAATTATTAAATAAAAACTAAACACTCTCTCATTCCATCTTTATTAAACATCCGGTAAATAAATCAGAATTAATTTAAACCTAATTTAACTTTAAACATTTTAATATATTATCAAATTAATATTTCATTTAGGATATAAATACATATTAGTATATTACTATAATTTTTTTAGATATACGATTATTACTTTTTATTCAATCATAAAATATTATAAAAAACTAATAGATTATATATTTAAGATTTACATGATTTCATGTTACACTGAAATTTTGATTGAGAGAGCTCTTCACTGAAAACATTGCCCAATCAGATTGCGAAATCGAACGTGAAAACAAGGAAACGCATTTTAAACGGGGAATAGAGGAGGATTCAAAGAATGCGCCTGATCATTCAGCGCAATCCAAAGATTGCGCTTAAGAAGTCGGCGCATTCAAAGAATGCGCGCAACGTTTCGGCGCATTCTTTGAATGCGCCGTTTATATGCGCGTATTCTATGTATGCGCTGAAAACTTTGGCGTATTGGCTGCTTTTCAAATTCTTTCGCAAACACGCTGCTTCTCCTAATATCTGCCTCAACCAAGCTGCTTCCGAAAATTTGACCATAAAGATATTTAAAAATTATATCTCACTTTCTTATATTTTTTAGTGCTAGGAAATTTATGGTGATAGAAAGACAATTTAATGTTCTACTCTAAACCCTAAAGAAAATTATAGAGGCAACTCTTCCTCTCATTTGATAAAGGTTGGATTACAAAATAATGAACATAAGAAGGTTGGATTACAAAATAATGAACACAAGCTTAGTCTCCAATAACAATATTAAAGCTTGTTGTAAGAGTGGTGGAGACATAAAGGCAATGACTAGATGATATTAATTGGGAGACACGATAGCTGAAGCTGACCGCCTGGAGGAAGGGACTAGGCATCTTGCTGTGGAATTTGTGATTACTCTTGCGGAAGCGCGTGAGCGAGCCCCGGGGATGATGAGACGACTGCCCCACAGTGCTACAGTAAAGCGCAGGTTACTGTAGACAGAGAGAGACCGAACGCATCTCTCTGTCAGGTGACCTGATGCAATAATTTGCCTCATTGGGAGCCTCTTTGCTGTGCTGATGAAGATGTTGCTTGATATTGAGGATGAGCCAACTTGGCATGGGGCTGAAACTGAGGATTAGGATGCTGGAGAGACGAGTAACTACAGTGTGGGACAAGAGTGTCTTGATCGACTGTCTATTGCCCTAGGAGGGAACACCATTGTTCCAGTTGCCTCAGAATTGCTTCCGCAGTATTTAGCAGCACCAGAATGGCAGAAACGTCATGCGGCTCTAATTACTCTTGCACAAATTTCGGAAGGGTGTGCAAAGGTATCAAAATCGAAATAATTTTGTTAATCCTGCAAGGTTGTTTGAATTGGCATGTTTTTATGTGACTAATGCTATTGAGATTAAATGATCTGTCATCCTCATTGCAATGAGCTTATATTTGATTGACATCCAACGTTTTCCATAATCTTTAAAGCTCATTTTGGTGTTGTTTTTTTTTTTTTTCAGGTCATGATTAAGAACTTGGAGCAGATTGTTTCTATGGTATTGAACTCATTTATAGATCCACATCCTCGCGTACGCTGGGCAGCTATAAATGCCATTGGACAGTTGTCCACAGATTTGGGTTCTGATCTTCAAGTTCATTATCAGCAGCAAGTGCTGCCAGCTCTGGCCTCTGCTATGGATGATTTCCAGAATCCTCGCGTGCAGGCAAGTAGTTCCACAATGCTGTGACTTCTGTCATGTATCGTACCACATCATTTACGTCTTCTTAGGAACTGGGAAAAAAAGGGTTGATAAAGCTAATCTGATATAGCTTTGGATAAAGCTTTTGCTAATGCAGAGACACGTGTTTTTTTTTTTGGTTTTTTTTTTTTTTAAATTTTGTATGTATTGTTGTTGTTGCTTCTGTTTAATTATTTGTTGTTAGCTTTACCAATCCATTCTTGCTACTGTTCTTGTTAAGAGTTGCATTGATGCTATTTATATTTTTTGGTTAGATACCCTTGATCATAACTTGAACTGTATATCCATGCAACGGCATTTCTTCATTAAAATGTTTAAAGCTTTCCTGTTCAAACTATGAATTTTTTAATGGTCCCATCACACATTTCAAGAAACATGCTTTCTTTCATCACAAGATTTAGAGGATTTACGATCTATTTTTAATGTATCAATCTAGGAATTTGAATATACCATGAACTCCTATGATTCTTGCATTGTCTTTTTTTTTTTTAAATGTCTACACAAGGAATCACCAATTAAAAGACCATATTGATGATCTAGACTTTTAGTAGGAGTCAAACATTTCAAATATAGAGCCATATGAGAAAATTTAATTGGTTCTCATTTCTTTTGCATTGCACATAGTCTGGAGCATACTTTTTATTTTATAATCTTCCCTACCGTTTTATCGCCAGTATAAATCTTGTCTCAAGGATCCAGATTGGTATTCATGAGAACCTTCATTTATGGTTTGATTGAGGCTGGTAATGTTTAGAATGATCTACAATCCAATTTTGAGAAATACGATATGGTATTGTTGACCTCGATTTTGCCCAGATTTGAGCCTGAACAGTTGACTTGGTCAAATTGACCAAGCCAGACCTTATGGCCCTCCCCATTGGGTTCAGTGGGTCAAATCGAGTCTGTTGAGCCCGAGCTTGGACCCTGGGTCAACCCGGTTGACCAAGTCAACCCAGGTTGACCACCTAGCCCATTAAGATCTCAAATCAATTTTAAATCTTTTTTAAACCCTTTCTTGAGCTCGAGCCTCCTCCCCATGGACCTAAGTGACTGGTTTGACTAAGTCAAACATTGACTTGGTCAAATCAGGTCATGAATAGGTCTAAATAGCCTATTTTATTGCAATTAAGGCCTAATTAATGGGAATTAAAGCCTCCCCTTGATTTCAAATTGAAACCACGGCCTAAACCGACCTATTTCCCTCCTAATTTTGTTTTGATTCGATCCTAGCCGTTGGTATTAGGTTTAGGAGCCTTAAATAGCAAAAATCTTGTCCAAATTAGGATCGTTTTCTTCTTGCTCGTGCTCTAGGCCTCCTCTTGCTCTGAGATTTCTTGTGAGGATCCCTAGAGACTTCCACCTTCATCCCCAATCGGATCCCGGCCGTCCCAAGCCGCCGGCGACGAGTTCTCCGGCGACCCGAGAGCGTGAAACTTCCTAGGAGTTTTCCCGTTGATTCAGACGTCGAGAGCTCGTGGTTTCTTCTACAACTAGGAGCGTGGACAGTCTAAAAGTGCAACAAGCCAGAGATCTCTCGATTTCATCGAGTATTTTCGGTAAAATTACGAACCCTAGTTAGAACACTTCGAGTTAAATAGCATCTTACATAGTGTGTTTTATATCGAGATATCACGTCCCCATGATTTCTGTTCGTGTCTAGATGTCGAGTTTAAAATTTCATGAAATTTAGTGGAGTATCGAGAGAGAACGAGGCGAAAAACGGGATAGTGCTCGGATTCGGCTGTTCGTCCGTCTGGGCTGGATCGCAACCGTTGATCTCATGATCAACGACTGAGATTGAGCCTTTCCGCGGCTCCAATCCGACCGCAGATCCGATCCCGCGGTCAATCCCTCCGTCCGGCGCGATCTCAGCCGTTGATCCAAAACGCGGGAGATCCGACGGCGCAGCGCGTTGCTGACTCGGATAAGTCAGCCGCCGCGCCGTCCGCCAATCATTGGTGATGATTGCGCCGTCGCGCAATCATCGCCAATGATTGGAAACCGCGTCCGCGGTTACGGGAGCGAGCCGGAGGTCGCCACGTGGCGCGCTGACAGCCGCCGCCGTCATTTTAAATTAAAGAATTCATTTTTAATATATTTTAAATCAGAAATCTTCCAAAATTCGTAGAAAACTCGTTTTTTGTCCGATTTCGACGTATAATACCTCGTTTTGTTCGTATTTTTGTTCTCTACACAAGAAAAATAATGTGTATATATTTATTTATTATTAAAACAGCAATATAACCCTTTTTTTATTTTATTTAAATTATGATTTTTGTATAATTATTATTATATTGTTATTTAATAGTTATTTATATTAATTACTATTAGTTTAAGTGACTATATTGCTGTGTAGGTTTTATTTTATAATTATTACTATTATTAACTATTTTTGAGATTATTTTTAACTATATTTTACTATTTTCTATAATTGTTTATTTGTAACAATCAATTTGTTGTGTTTAAACTTCAAAAATTCATATCTTCTCCATTTCAATTTGGATTTTTGCGCACAATCCCTTGATTTGGGTGTATTTTTAATTCTGTACAGTTTAAGATCATTTCTGGATAAAAAGTATATTTACATTTTCTGTTATTTTATAAACAGTAAAAATCTATACTTTTATTACTATTTAATCCATTATTTTAATATAAATTTTATTATATTACAATAAATTTTATTATATTACTATTTAATGATAGTTATCTACCATAATTAATACTGTTTTAAATTAGCTGCTTACTGATCACTTTATTATAATTATTTTAAGTATTTGTTATTTTAGGCTATTTTAATATTATTTTATTGCTTTAAACTTTCAAAAATCATAACTTTCTTGTTTTAAATCGGATTTTTACACATAGCACCTTGTTTTGGATGTACTCTGAATTCTGCATATTTTAAAACTATTTCCAGATGAAAATTTTGTCTGTATCTCCTGTTATTTTAAAAACAGCAAAACTACATTATTTTAAAATATTATTTTATTGTATTTAAGCTTGTAAAATTCGTATCTTTGTCGTTTTAAGTCGGATTTTGACGTATAACCCCTTGGACTTTTCAGAAAAATGAGCTTCACATTTTAAGACTATTTTCATAAACTGGTTTTGCTTTCCCTGTCAAATTTCTGTTTTATCCCCATATTAGGCTATTTTGATATTATTTAAATATTTAATTATAATAATTAGTTTTGAAATACAAATTACTTTCAAATCGTTTTGAGACTGCGTGAGAATAGCCAGTGGTTCTCCCTTATATTTATGTAGATATCAACTTAATTATTTTTAATTATATTATTTTCCAAAAAACTCTTATATATTTAAGCATTTTTTTTAATTACTTTGAAATTATCTATTTTAGTAAATCCTAGTTTTGGGAGATCCGCTATTTCATGAAACTTTAAACATAGCTTCTATATGTGAACAATAATCATGGGGGAGTGGGTTAGTGAATGGTTGAGTCCCAATCATTCACCAATCCTTTCTTTAGGTGTCTTTAATTTCTTGTTATTTGTAGTCTGCATGTGTAGGTCGCACCACGAGCACTTAGTTTAGGCTCTCCTAGATCTAAGGACATTGTGTGTTTATTTCATTTTTGTAATCCCATGCATTTATTACCTGAAGGGTTAGACTAAACATCACTTTAAACTCCTACAACGTAGTGACACCCTAAGGACAAAAATTAAGGACCTGTCTAGCGAACGTAGAAGTTTTCTAGGGATTAGGATAGACCCCAGAACAACATGAAAACCTCAACACTTAAACTTAGTGACATCTAAAACATCACTGAATTTTCTAGGAATTTTTAGGAGCTTTTAGAGCCCTTAATTAACCAACCCTAATTAATCTGCTAATTAAGGCCCCGAGACCTTCCGGAAATTACAATAAATACATTTTAGGTCAGAAAATTACCCGTAATACCTCGAACTATTTAGAATCTGACCCTTGACTTTAGATAAATAGGGCTCCTTAGTTTGACTATAGGTTGACCCATAATTTGACCTTAGGTGGAAATTACCTTTTTGCCTCTAATAAATTATTAAAAATTATTAAAAATCCCAAATCTTCTCCAAACCCTAGGGGATCACTTTCTCAGGTCATCCTTGACTTTTGGGAGTGATTCGACTCAGTTTGGGGCTGATTTGGGCCAAAATTGCAAAATAGGGCCTTCTCTTTATTAATTTAGAAATTTCCATAAATACCCCGATTTTAGAAAATTCATAACTAATTGTAGAAAATTCCAAATTAGGAAAACTCAGTGGCATTAGACTCCTATTAGGGTCTAGTATTTATCAAAATTATTAGATTTTCAGAAACCAACCTAAATTAGAAAGTCAACTTTTTGGTCGACCCTAGTCTATTGGATAGGGGCCGAAACTTAGAAGATTCATGACTTCACCTAGAAAACTCCGATTTCAGCCTACTACCTGGCTAACTACTCGTATTAAGGTCTAGTATTTTCCCAAGGCATTAGGAGACCCAAACCTAGCCTTTTTCCCATAGTGACTTTTTGGACCCCCAGCTTAGTTCATAGGAGAACCTAGAACTTTCTAAAATTGGCTAATATCACTTAAACTTTAAATGTCAGTGTTCTAAGCTCTTAAAACTGATCAACAAACTGAAATAATTAAAATGAACCTAATTCACTAATATTTGAATTTCAATTAAAATATCCTTTTTTGACTTTCAACATACCTGAACTCTAGATAACTTCAACTAACTACCCTGCTTAGGATCCATCCAAACCACACTAGCCTTACACACACATAGAATTGTTTGCTAGGGCACCACTTCTAGACCTAGGTTAGGCCGCTGGGTTTTACTTTTCTGTTGTGTGCCGGAGCCTTCGTGGATTTCATTGCATGCTGTTTGAAAAATGATTGGTGTGTTTGCTTACTTTTTCTGCACTCTGGATGTGAGCATTAGACTTACCCATAGATTAGGAACGACATATATATATACTGTTCTTCCGTGCAGGTGGCCATGCTCAAGCTAATAAAAGGGGGGAACATCATAATGATTTCTAATAATGTTTTATGCAGGTGCTTGCTCAGCTTCCCCCCCAAATAAAAATGAGGGCTAAAATTAATAATTATAACTGCATAGATGGAGCTGCTTAGCCCTCAAAATTAAGAGCATGGCTTGGCACAGGGTCAATGGTGTTAGCATTCTTATTTTAATATTAAACTTCTTGGGATGATTTTTATTAGGATAACCATGCAGGGAGTCTAAAATTTTCTTTTTCAAATGAATGTAAAAATTTGTAATAATTGTTAAGAGTTGTGAAAACAACTATGAGTCGGGATATTCTTATCCAACTCAGACTCCAAAAGAAGAAGGCATCCCTAAAGGGGAGAGTCTTCTTCCATTTGGAAGACTGAGTTGGATGGCTTTAAATATCCAAAGAGAAAAGGCAATACACCCCTGCTGGGGAGAATTGTCTCTTCGTTTGGATATTCAAGCCACGACGGATCCAAGAAGTCTAAGGAGGAGAGATCCAAGGAGTCCAAGGAGGAGAGATCCAAGAAGTCCAAGGAGAAGATATCCAAAGAAGGCTAAAGATTGAAGACCCAATATCCCACTCAAAGTTGTTGGCGTCTGTCATAGGCTTAGAAATTCGGGTTGTTGGCAGTGGTGCCCGGCCACTTTACTTTATGCATATCTGGGGTGTAATAAGGGCAACTTGCCTATGACCATTTAGTTGATTAATTTTTGGATTTATATTGATGTGTTTACCTGATTGCGCAGTAGAAATACTTGCTTTTCCTAGGTTTCTTTTCTTGCATGTCGCTTTTATTTTCGCCTGGATTCCGTTAGGCTCTTTAAGGACTGCAAAATCTTTTCTACTCATAACCAAAATTTAATATTTAAGCTTTAAATAACATAGAAATCTAACGAACCTAGGGAATTGCCGGAACCGTCCGGGGTCGCATGCATATTATCGCATTCTTCTTTCCTTGTTATAAGACATCTCCCTGCCTGCGGGTAGAGTCCGGATAATCTGGCCTATGAGGATGAAGTGCCGGACCTAGAGAGACTCAGTCTTTTCAAAAATTTATTTTCTATAAGCCTGTTTTTTAAAAGTTCTATAGCATTCATGAGCTGACGATTCAACTAGCATGCATTGCATTAGTAACCAACTAATTAAAATTTAATTGCATTAGCTAGGAGCATCTGACCCACATAAGTCCAGGACCACTTAGGAAATCCTCTAGATGTCGGTCCTATTTCCAATAACTGTACTACCTACCCATCTTTCATAATTGACTGGACAACATGGTTTTGAATCGATTAGGTGGTTAGCTGGCTCTCCCATCCAGGCTGGGTTAAGTCCAGATTTGGCATTGCATTAGTTAGGACACGGGCCTTAGTGTTACTCGTCGAACACTAAGCCTAACCTAGATCTAGGATTCGAGGCTACTACACTCGGTTTCGTAGTAGGCTTAAATAGTGGGTAGGTTCCCTCTTCAGGAGCCATAAATCCTACTTATCTGCGTCACAGGATGACGCCACTTCCATCTTTTCTCTCACGCATGTGATCGGATGCCTGACTTTGATTTTCTCCAGTTTCTATTTAGTACCCTAGAGCTTCCGAATGCTGGTATGAGCCATGTATGTTTGATTCACCCCTTTGAGACACTTCTTTTCTTTTGAGTAGGACTTCTTAGTCTATACCCCTGTGTCAATCCCATTTTAGGAAGGGATAATATATGATCCTTAATCGAGAGTTTTCTCAGGCTCCGGCCTGAGATGTAATTAACCATGGGGGCTTGCGCCCGTGGGAAACTTGGTTCCCATAATCTACTAAACCCCATTCGAACTTTTTCGGGTGGGGGAAACCCGTGACTAGGTCGTGTATATTACTACCCATCGAGGTGTGTTGGTAACAGCCTCTATCCTCAATGGTTAGTCGTATGCACGATCCAATCTGCCCTTCCAATTGACCCGTTCGCGCGGTGCTCTTTCGGAGGTCCACAGGTATATTATAACCTCTTCTAATTTTGTGGGAAGAGTATCTTTGGCTACACACTGGTTGAGCTAAACTGGTTTGCTTGATTTCACAAGCAAGATGAATCAACTATGCTTTTATTGTGCTATCATGTACAAAAAAATTTGATATACCTATTTTAGTTTAGTATCATGTAAAAAATTTTGTATTTTGAAATAGTTGAGTATTTTGTTATTGTGTTATCTTAATCAGGATCAAAATAAACTAGTTCAGTAATAATCATCACTTTCCTCTCTCCTGCCTCGAAGCGCCGCTCTGGCGATTTAGGGCATCCTTCGTGCGATCGACGTCGTCGTTGTCGCGCTGCTTTTCTCTCCATATTTTCGTCTTGTTTCGGTTAGATCTGGCTGGTTTGGTGTTCCTTTGGTGTTTTCCTGCCCTTTGGGGGTATTTTCTCCATGGCGGTTGCTCCTGTAGCAAATCCGTGGGGGAAAGCTGCTGATCCGTCTGTTTCGTTGAAAAAAGGTTTCTTTAATCTTGATGCTGAGGGCTCTTCTTCACCTCCTAGATCCAGATCTTTTAAAGAGGTTTTAGCGGGTGCTCATGCTTCAGGTGATATTTTTCCTAACATTAAGCAAGATGTTTTTAATGGTGTTCCGGCGGTTTTATTGTCGGATGAGGAAGTTCTTAAGCTAGCTTCCCCTTTTCAATATACTTTGGTGGGTAAATTTGGTTTGAGACGTCCTAATCTGGATGCCATTCGGAGTTTTTTCGCCTCTTTGAAGCTTTCGGGTTTTTATTCTGTTGGGCTTTTGGATGCTAGACATGTTGCGATTCAATTATCTAATGATCTGGATTATAGTAGAGTGTTCGCTAGACGTTCTTACTTTATTTATAATTGTCAAATGCGTGTTTTGAAATGGACTCCGTTTTTTGATATAAAAGAAGAATCTCCAATTGTTCCGATTTGGATCTCATTTCCGAATTTACGATTGCATTTCTTTAATTCTAAAGTGCTGCATGCGTTGGGTTCTATTTTCGGGAGACCTCTCCAAACTGATCAGGCTACTGCTTCTAAAACTCGGCCCTCTGTTGCTAGAGTTTTGGTTGAGGTGGATATATCGAAAAAACATCCGAAGGAAGTTTGGGTGGGTTCTAAAGCTTATGGATATATGCAAAAAGCTGAATTTGAGAGAGTTACAGAATTTTGTAATCATTGTAAAATGCATGGTCATGCTGTCGCTGATTGTTTTAAACTTAATCTGGATCTGAAAAAAAATGTTGTGCAACCGAGCGGAGGACCTGGATCTACCGTGAATAATAAAGTGTATGTGCCCATAGTGGATAAAAATTTGGAAGAAAATGTTATTCAGGCGGAACCGTCCTCTGCTTTGCATAAGGTTTTTTTGGATGTAGGTGAAGGAAATGGTTTGGAAAAGAAAGATTCTGGGAAGGAGATCGATCAGGATAAATCAGAGGAGATTTTAAATACTATTGAAAATTCTGTTGTGAATAACGAGGGAAAGGAAATTGTTTCTGACCCTAAGCTTTTTATTTTAGTTGATGATATGTTAAATGAAATGCCTATTATTTCTAATGCCGTGGCTATTGAAAATGCTTTGATTGCTAACCAGGATATTACTGACTTAGGAGATGGCGGCTCTAATTCTAATTTGGATACTTATGAGGAAGGGGAAGTTATTCCTGTATCTAAGGAGGATCCTTCCTCTCTCATTAATCAAGGTACCTCTTCTTCTTCTCCTAAATTGAAGGTTCATAATGTTGTGGAGGAGGATTTGATTGCTAAAGGTGGTAAGAAAAAAGGTAAACAAGGTAAAAAAAACTGCCCAGCTACACCGAGATCTACCAGAGCTCATAATTCTTACAAAGAAGGTAATGATTAAGGTTCTTATGTGGAATGTGAGGGGTATTGGTGGTAAGGATTCCAAAATTAGAGTGAAAAATCTTTGTAGAATTAACAACATTCAACTGCTTATTTTAAGTGAACCTCTTATTAATGGTGATAAAATAGCTGATATTGCTAAATTTTTGGGTTTTCGCATGTTTTTTGCTAATTGCTCGAATGAAATCTGGATAATGTGGAATAACCATATTGATGTTGACATTGTTATGGATTTACATCAAGTTGTTCATTGTCAAATTAAAATTGGTAGTTTGAATTGTTATGCTTCCTTTGTTTATGCTGCTTGTACTAGAGTTAATCGGATTAGTCTTTGGGAACAATTGGCTAATTTTGCTGCTAATGTTCAAGGCCCTTGGTGTGTTGGTGGGGATTTTAACATTATTGCTAATGCTAGCGAGAGAAGAGGAGGTAAATGTCCTAACGCTAGAGCTATGAAAGATTTCAATGTGATGATTAATGATTGTCATCTGAATGATATAGGCTTCTGTGGCTCTCCTTTCACTTGGAATAGGGCTAATCTGTTCCAAAGACTTGATAGATTCTTGTTTAATCATGATTGGTTGGCTAAATTTTCGGTCACTAATGTGGAGCATTTAAGTAGAACTCTTTCTGATCATGCACCTCTGCTTTTAAATATTAATGTTATCAATCACATTGGTAATTTTGCTTTTAGATTTCTTAATATGTGGTTACTTCATGATAATTTCAAAGTGGTTTTGGATAATAACTGGAAAGCTCCGGTGTTCACTGATAATAATATTTCTGGTATGTTGAGGCTTTGGGCCAAAATGTCTAGATTGAAACAATGTCTGAGGCATTGGAACAAAAATATTTTCAAAAATGTGTTTTCGAATATTGTGGAAACGGAAGCTAAAGTTATTGAATGGGAGGGTATCCTTATTGATAATCCTTCAGAAGACATTAGGGCTAGTATGAATGTGGCCAAGAATGATCTTCTTAACCTGCATGCCCAAGAAGAGGCTTTCTGGCAACAAAAATCGAATGCTAAATTTGTTATTGAGGGAGATAAAAATACCAATTTTTTTCATGCTTTGGCTAATAAGAATAAAACTAAAAGCAGAATTCACAAAATTATTAATAATGAAGGAATTACTCTTGACTCTGATGAATTAATTTGTAAGTCGGGTGTGGATTACTTTATGAATTTGTTTAAATGTAATGAAAGAATTATTCCTATCTCTAATCCTGAAGTTATTCCTAATTGTATTTTGGATGAAGATAATGTTATGCTTTGTCAATTACCTACAGATACTGAAATTTTTAATGTTCTTAGGGATATGAACGGAGATGCTACTGCTGGCCCTGATGGTTTTACGACTAATTCTTTCAAAAGTCGTGGGATATTGTGAAAGAGGATGTTATTTTGGCTGTGCAAGATTTCTTTAGAGGTAATCCTCATCCTAAATTTTTTTCGTCTTCTAACATTGTTCTTATTCCAAAAAATGATGGAGCTAAAAGATGGACTGAGTTTAGGCCTATTAGTTTGTGTACTTTTTTTAATAAACTCAATTCTAAAATTATTGCTAGTAAATTAACCACTATTCTTCCCAAGATTATTTCTCTAAATCAAACTGGTTTTGTGAAGGGGAGAAGTATTAGTGATAATGTTTTACTTGCTCAAGAACTTGTTAATGATATTAATTCTAAAGTTCCGGGGGGTAATATTGTGTTTAAGTTGGATATCACCAAAGCTTATGATAATTTAGATTGGAATTTCCTGTATAAGATTTTGGCTTTATTTGGTTTTAGTCAGGATTTCATTTTATTGATTAGGAATAGTGTGGATAACTGTTTCTTCTCTGTTATTATAAATGGTAGAAATCATGGCTTTTTTAAATCCTTTAAAGGTCTTAGACAAGGTGATACGATTTCTCCTGCTCTTTTTATTATAGCTATGGAATATTTATCTAGAGGTTTAAATGACCTTTTTGCTAAGAATGTTAACCTTAATTATCGGAATATAAGAGGTTTTCCTATATCTCATTTGAGTTTTGCGGATGATTTCATTATTTTTGCTAATGGTTCGATAAAAAATATTAAAATTTTGATGAAATTCCTTTCCAAATTTCATAAATGTAGTGGTCTTAAAGTTAGTAAAGAGAAGAGTAATTTTTATGTGGGAAAGTCCATTAATAACAATAGGATTTTGGCTATTCAAAGGGTGTGTGGTTTCCAAGCCAAAAAGCTACCTATAAAATATTTGGGTACCCCTATATTTAAAGGCAAAAAGAAGAATTTCCTCTTTGATGATATTTTTTCCATAATTCAAAAGAAGTTGGCTAATTGGTCTACCAGCTTTCTTTCTTTTGGTGGCCGTTTGGTCTTGGTTAAAGTTGTGCTTAATTCGATTCCTATATATTTATTTCATACTCTTATGCCTTCATCGGCTTTGTGCAATAGACTCGAGAGAATGATTAACAAATTTTTCTGGGGTTCTAAAAACAATTCCAAAGTTATTCATTGGGCTACTTGGGATAAAAATTGTGGGGTTTTTGAAGAAGGAGGGTTGGGTTGTAAGAATTTGTATGACACAGCTATTGCTTTTTCTCATAAACTTTGGTTTTCTTTAAGGTCTAATAGTAGCTTATGGGCTCGTTTCATGAATGTTAAATATTGTTTTAATAGGCATCCGACTCTTTGTTACTTTAAAAATTCTGATTCTTCTACCTGGAAGAGGTTGTGTAATATTAAGTGGGAAGCTGAAGAGTTTATACAATGGGGCTGGGTAGGGGGGATATTTATTTTTGGCAGGATAAATGGTTGGGGAATTTTTCTATTGATTCCTTTTTGAATACGCATACTTTGGAGCCCATTAAAGTTTCTAATTTTATTATAAACAATAGTTGGAAGGTGGACATTTTAAGGAATCTTTTACCTAATAGCTTAGTTGATATCATTTTGAGTATTCCCCTGAATGTGAACAATTCTGATATTATTATTTGTTCTGCTTCCTCTAATGGTAAATTTCAAATGCGTAAGCTTTGGGAGAAGTTTCGTTACCCTATGGAGAAATCTGCTAGATTTGCGGCAATTTGGCACAACTCTTTTCCTATTACGTATTCTACTTTTGTGTGGAGATGTTTTAAAGGATTTTTACTTGTGGATAAACTTTTACAGAAGAAAAGTTTCATTTTAGCTTCCAAATGTTTATGTTGTTCGAATGTTGAAGATATTAATCATCTTTTTATTAATGGTCAGATTGCGAAGAAAGTGTGGTTTTATTTTAATCAAATGACCAGTAAAAATGTGATCTCTATTCCGGATAACTTGTTTGATATGGTGGATAGTTGGTTCATACCTACGAAAGGCCACATCTTCAACCTCATTCCGATTCTTATTTTATGGTATATTTGGAAAGCCCGTAATGAGGCTAAACATGACAATATTAATATGGATGAGATTCGTATTATTGATAATGTCAAAAGAAAAATTGCGCATCTTTATAACTGTAAGGTTATTACCTGTAAAGCTTTTTATAAATGTAGGAATATTGGTGTGAACTTGGGCATCCAGATGGAGGTAGATAATGCTGCTTATTTTGATTCTTTTGTTTACTGGATTAAGCCTCATCACCCATTTGTGAAATTAAATACTGATGGGTCCGTTGGTATTATGAATGCTGGAGCGGGGGGGCTTATACGGGACTCTAATGGGGATCTTTTAGCTGCTTTTGCTGCGCCTGTGCAGCAGTTGGATGTCCTCTGGGCTGAGCTTAATGCGTTGTTTCTTGGTCTCCAGCTTTGTTTAAATTCCGATTTTTATTCTGTTTGGATCGAAGTTGATTCTAAGCTTGTTGTGTCTAGTATTACTGAAAAGTTTAATGGTAATGCGCAGAATTTCTATATTATGAGAAATATTATGAATTTACTGAATTTATTGATCTTTAAGATCTCTCATATTCGTAGGGAAGGTAATGTTTGTGCTGATTGGTTAGCTAATAAGGGTGCTCAACTTTTGGGTTATGAGGAAATTGATATTACTAATCTTGAACTCTCTTTTAGAGGTATGTTGTTAGTGGATAAAGTTTCTTTGCCTTATATTAGACATGGGTGAGTGTGGTTCTTTCTGTGTTTTGTTGGTTCTGTTTGTTCCTTTCTCTCTGGTTTCTGTCTCTGCTTTGTGCGTGTTGGTTACTGCTGACAGATCTAATGTTTTTGGTTTCTGTTTTAGTCTGTTCCTTTTGTGCTGGTTGGTTGGGGGGAATTGGGAAGATTTAATGGGTTATTTTCAGTTGCGGTTGCCTGGAAGGATGGGTATGAATGTATTGTATTACTTGCTATTTTCATATAATTTTCATGGTTCTGGTCTGAAGGCTGTTGGGCATTGGAGTTTGTATATCATTGGGAAATCTGGTTTCCTGGGTACGCGGATAGGTGATTATTTCTATTGCTCTGTTTTTGCTGATTATGTGAATCTGATACTTTTATTGAGGAAGATATGCAGGTTTGGCAATTGGATATGCTCTCTCCACAAGGTATGTTTTTTTTGTACTATTTCTATTTTTCTCCTTGTTTGTTTTTCAAGTTTTGCAGGAAAGCGATGCTGAAAGTGTTTAAGATTATCTGGCTTCTCCTTTTTTTGGGTGCTGTTTACTCACAGCCCGGACTTAGTTCTATATTATTTTTGTAATAGTAGGAAGAGGATCCTCCGGCTCGTAGGTTTTTTTATTTTTGCTTTTGATATTGTAGCTCGTTTGAGCAGTAGGGAGCTAGAGGAACCTCCTAAAGACTATATAACCATTTTTTGTATCAACGCGTAGGCCCCTTTGTGGGTTTTAACTTAAAAAAAAAAAAAAAAAAAAAAAAAAAAAAAAAAAAAACTAGTTCAGTAATAATGTTGAGTTGTGCTTGTTGTTTATGGCAAAAGATGATTAGTTTGAACTTGGAGGCACGAATAGTAGATATAGTGTTTTTATGGGCTTTATGCTTAAGCTATGATGTAATTAAACTTTTATCCAACATAGTTATGATATATTGATATGTTGTATATAAAGTGATGGTCAAAAACATAAAAAACTTCCTCATGGTCATACTTATACCACTTGTTGGAAAAGGGAAACTACAAGAAAGTGTACTTGTAGAAAGATGTTGAATCTAACAATGCACTGACTCGAAGTTATATATAAATTTGTTTGAGATTTGGATTAGTACTGGTAAATGCCTCTTCTCATAGGCATAAAACTGTCTTGATAGACCAATTACACAAGTTTCCTATTAGTCTGACCTTTGCTCAGCAAGTACAAGTGTTGCTTCATTGTTCACAGTAATGAGTATTATTACAAGTTTTTTTTTCAACATAGGAGTACCATTTTTTGATTCTTAATCTATTTGAGATTTTATGCACTTGCTGCTTCAGCAGTACTCAATTTCACTAAGAACTGCACTCCTGATACTTTATCACCTTACTTGGATGGAATTGTTAGCAAATTGCTTGTGTTGCTTCAGGTACCATAAGTTTTATTTCTGTCATTTCATTTTTTATTATTGCTATTTAGGGAAGATGACCAAGTTTTTTTGGTTGTTTCATTTAGAATGGGAAGCAGATGGTGCAAGAAGGGGCATTGACAGCTTTAACGTCAGTTGCTGATTCATCTCAGGTAAAAAAATCATTAGAGAGATTTTTTTTTTTGTGGGGGGTATTATCTTGGACTTCCTTTGATGTTGCATATTTAGCAGGAGCACTTCCAAAAATATTATGATGCTGTCATGCCATATCTTAAAGCTATTTTGATGAATGCCACTGACAAGGCAAATAGAACTTAATATAACCCTTTCTATTAAGAAAGATGGCATCTAATAGAATAAAAATAAAATTATGAAAATATTCACTATTATCTTGCAATTTTTAGATCTTTTTCATGAATCACCATTCTAATGTTTTGTTGGAGAATAATTTCTAAAATGTTTGCTTGAAGCAGGTTAAGATTATAAGTATATTGATGAATTGTGTTTAGTCTTTTGAGCAAAGTTTTACACCTCAAAATGGCAGGTTAATGGTGACACTCTCAATAGAGAGATGACTCATGCTCAGGATGGAACCTATTATTCAGCTTTTTTCTATGCATCGTGGCGCCCATTCTCACAAAAGTGTAGATCCATATTTGATACACTCGGCTCCATATTTCGACAAATAAGGCATTTTGCAGTTGAACAATATTCTGCAATGCCCAGGAATAATTACGACCAGTCATGTATGTTTGATTTCCAATGAATGATTAGTTTTCTGATCAAAAGACAACTTTAGAGTGTTTCATATTTTGTCTTTTTTACAGTGTTTTCTCAAGATATGGGATCCACGGGTTTCCTGCCTTTGTATTGACCAGCAGAACAACAAGCGTAAGGTATCATGGATTGAAAGATCTTGATTCTTCGGTATATTTCTACAGAGAACTTACAGGTGATTCTATTAAAAAAAATGAAAAAAATAACAATTTTCTCATCTATTTTTTAGTTAATAAGCACAATGCTGTGTTTTCTGATTTTTTTCATTAGTTATTCTTAAGCTTTCCATTACTTCTTTCTTGTCTATACTTGGATTCTTTCAGAGTTTTAAGTAGCCAATTTTTTTTTTATTTTTTTCACTCATTGAATGACTTAATGGTATAATAGCATGCAATCAGACCATTTATTCAGTGAACATATATATTGTATGATGGATGATGCAAACAATTTTAAAAATATATTCATTTTTCCTTTTCTTCTTTATGATCTGCTTGTTTCCTGCTATTAAATAGGAGCAAACATGAAGAACAAGGGGATCATGAATAAACCAAGAAGAGAGTCTGACATTTCTTCCTTGCCACCTGAGCTTTTAGAGAGAATTTTAATAGAAGCTCTTGTAACCTCTCCAACACCTATCAGAGATATCTGATATTTCAAACAAACATAAGTATTATTTTTAAAAAAAATATCATTACTTATTAATTAAGATTAAGTTTTTTTATTTATCTAATCACAAGATAATTATATATAATAGTACTGATTTTGTACATATGTAAGAATTTTTATGCAATATGTTCATAAAAAAGAATAGGAAAATACATGAATGTAGAAGACTGGAGCATGTGTTGGCAAGACAAGCAAGGCTATTTAGGATTTCTTCAGACTTGCGCTTAGAGTGAAAATATTAATGCTCTCTTCTTGCTTGGATTGGTAAGCAATTATTTTTTCTTGAATTTTATCTACTTTTATGATTTAGTAGTTATTAACATTGAACATCTATCTATTATGAATATATATGTTTCATATCAATGTTCATTCATAAACATGTTTGATATGTAAATTTGTAGGACGAAATGTTCAATAGAGGAAAGTATGATGTTGGTCTGCATCGCCTTCAATTGACATCAAATCAAGGACATATTACTTCCAAATATCTTTTGGGACTTTGGTGGTTTCGTGATGATTATCTCGTTCATATGGAATCAATCTTTTGAACGAGATATCAAGTAATATACATCAATGTCAAAAACAAGCTTCCAAGATCTTCAACAAGATGATTGTCAAAAATGGCCTTCATTGCCTCTTATTCTTTGTAAAGATTGGTCATGTATATCTTTAGTTTTGGTAGAAAATTATCTATGGCTACCTGAGGTACAAGTGGAAAGAAGTTTCTGTAGCGATGTTTGTAAATGGAATAATGAATACGAAATTTTTGTATCTATGGCTACTTGGTTGAAGTTTTTTTGTTTGACTTATTATATTAAATTTGAGTCATGAAATCATACAGCCTGTTGTGATAGGCACAATTGTAGTAATTTATCATGTAAGAATTTCTCAAAGGATATGAAAATAGAAAAAAATTTGTTGATTTTTGTTTTTGAATATATATTATAGTATGAAAATTTTAAAATTATTATAATTTGCATAAAATTAATAAATTTATTCTCTTGCATTATATGTAGTATTGCCTTTAAGTATTAATCAATTGCTTGATTGTTTATAATTTTATTTTTTTGAATTTTAACACATCAAACATAAGATTTTTTTGCTGATAATAATATTTATTTAATTCATATATGTGCAGTGCTCTTATTCATTTCTGTAATTTGATCATAAAATTTGGTTTTGACTTTTTTTTCCATGCTAAAGAATAGCAGTCGTTTTAACCGCTATAGTAGAATAAGTGCGGTTAAAATCGCTGCTATTGCAGATTTGAAGCTGTTCACAAACCGTCGCAAAATACATTACTAGCGAATACAATATAATGGATTTGTAGTGGTCATTAAATCACTGCACTTATTTCTTAAGTGTTTTAAATTGCTGCAATAGATTAAAAAAAGGTTGCTAAAGCCCTATTTATTAGTAATGTCCTGAATAATTCATATATTTTTCATTTGATTATTTGGTTCTTTGTAATCCTAAGTGTAACAGAATTTCATTCTTCCTATTTCTATCAATATTGTTTTATTTATTATCTTACTTTAAAAGTTAAAACAACAAAACAACCTACATATCTAGTAAATTTAGTATTTAAAATCAACAAAACAGCTTATATTTCTATCAATATTTTACGATAGATTCCATAACTCAAAAATTAAACATAGTAAGTAAAAAAAAAAGCTCCTAACATGCATACAAATATCTCATATTGACAAACATCTTGTATTCATGCGTCTATTTACTGGCAATGCTACAAAACCTTCGTTTCACTTGTTTCTTATGTAACCATAGATTATCTCATTCCAAAGCTAAGTTCCACATGACAAATCTTCACAACGAATAAATGATAATGAAGGTCATTTTTACCATATCATTTTGCTGAAGATATGTGAATCTTATTTTCGGCATTGATGTGTATTACTCGACATATCGTTCAAAAGATCAATATTATGCGAGTGAGATGAATAATCACGAAACCACTAAAGTCCCATAAGATATTTAGAAGAATATGTCATTGACTTGATGCCAGTTGAAGTTGATGCAAACCAACATCATATTTTTCTCGATTGAACATTTCCTCCTACAAAGTTATTTATCAAACATTTCGAATTTATATGAATGAACATTGGTATGAAACATATATATGAACAACATATAGATGTTCAATGCTATAATTAACCTCAAAAGATATAATGAGTATTGAATCATATAAGTTGATTAGATTCAATCCAAGCAAGAAGAGAGCATTAATATATTCTCTCTCAGCACAATTCTGAAAAAATCCTAAATAGTCTTGCTTTTTTTGCCAATACATGATCCAGCCTTCTACAATCATATATTTTCCTATTCTTTTTGATGAATGTGTTACATGAAAGTCCTTACATCTATATTTAACTATCATATAATTAGATAAATAAAATAGTTTGTAGTAAAAATTTTTTGCTATAAAAGTCATTGGAAGCTAAAGTAATCAATTTTTAAGCTTTTCAATTTTTTTTAAAACACTCATCATTATCATCATTAAACTTACGCTTCATGTGAGACATCTTTGCACCAATATTTTTTTGCAGCTTTCAAAGAAAAATTTTGTGTTAAAAAGCTGCTAAAAATAGTATGAAAACTGTTCCAATTCAAGCTTTAACCCATCAATCTTTATTCCGTGTTATAAATTCTTATTTTTTATTCTGAAAAATTATGCATTTATATAATTTTTATTTTATGAAATGAAAAAAAGCTCCACTTTGAGGAAAAAAAATGGAACACTTCATATGTGCATATAATTATTTCAAGATATTATTAGTTTGTAATAAATAATTGCTCACGATATTTTCATTAAAAATTTGTTTATTTTTGATAAGATAACAGTGAAATTAATTTCTATTTTTAGATAGAAATTAAGAAAAATTATCTCAATAATACACGAGATTTGGTCGTTTAATAACTTAACATATGAATAAAAAACAAACTATCATATTCATATATTAACGTATGGATCACTGTAAAATCATGAAGAATTTAATAAAATTTAAAAAAATTCTTGATTGCAGTATAATTTATTACATTTTTTAGGTTTTGGCAGGTATTATTATAAGTTGAAGTAGTTGCATGCTAATTTCTTATAAAATATTCAAATTTTAGGTGTTGGATAGAAAATTTATTGTCTTACAAAGGTAGAATGATTGAAATTTTATTGAAAATATCTTGATTTTAGCTATCCTAGCACAAAATAATACTCCAAGAAAAAAAAAAAGAGATTTCTTGAGAAATTACCGAGGAAAATTTCAGCTGAAGCGCAACTTGAATTTATTGCAATGATTTCCGGTGTATTTTCACTTGGAAATAGTTCCGACAGATTCGCTCCCATTCATAAAATTTCATCGAAAATTAAATGTTCAATGAATTTGTTTCATTACAAAGGGAAAAATCCGTCGATAATGTCTATTTTTTCTGTAGTATAAATTGAATGAAATTATAACTATTAGATGTATGATGAGGCTTTGGCATACCTGAGGATATTAGCAGAGGAATAGAGAGAAAGGACCAAATGTGTTTAACCTTAGCCAAGGAAATTAGGCTGAGATACTCAGGTTTGAAGCATTTGGGTGCTACTTATAGCTTAGAAATTGCATTGAATATGTTAATTACTTTCCCTAAAAGGTTTCAAGCTATTTGAGCATTTAACTTTTATATGCATTAATTTATGCCTATCATGTGTTTCCATTTCTAGACATATGCATGTATGAATTTAGTTTTATCCATTTTCATTTTGAATAACAATTTAATAATATTCTCTCAATAAATTTAAACTTTATATAAGGTTGAATTAGCTATCTATTTAATATTGCATGATACCTAAAGATATGCTAAATAAACCACAATCATGATTATTTGTATTTGGATAAAAATATATATCATGGCCTATATCAGGCATAAATCAAGACATACTTAAATTAGAAAATTCTAAAAATCTGATATTAACAAGTTTAAAATCGAACTGAATATCTCGAAGAGATGAACCTAACTATACCCGTATTTATTTAAACAAATTTTTATTTATTTATAAATATTTATCATAATAATTTTCAAAAAAAAAAAAATTCTGCCAGTAATATTCCAATAAAAATTTATGCCATAAATCCATTGGAATTGTTATGCCGGAAATCCGTTAGAAATCTATACTACTATATAAAAGTGGCTTGGGATTCCACTCTTAGCAAATCCTAACCGTTCATCTTTAAATTTCAAATTAATCTGACACGTTTATATCTACCTCTTCACATTCTTATTTATCATTATATTTATTAAATTTTTAATCCTAACCGTTCATCTTTAAATTTCAATTTACTATGACACGTTAGTATCTGCCTTTTTAAATTGGCTACGTTAATATCTTGCTTGTGTTTATCACTATATTTATTAAATTTTTGGCGTTTGGCGATTCTTTAAAATCTTTTAGAAGGAATAACGTTTTTTTTACGTTTGTCTATTCTTTAAATCTATACTACAGAGGAATAAATGTTTTATTAAGGGTTATTTTTTTTAACGATCGTTTCAGTTCTACTTTTGTCGCTTCTGCTGCCGGATTCCAACCCTAAATTTTCTCTATCACATCCGGCTGATTGCTCCGCTTCCAAAAAAGGTGCGTCTTGAGCGTTTCAATTGTTGCATCGTCCGGCCGTTCCACTTCGGAAAGCAGCCCCTCGCCGTTTCAATCTCGGATACCTCAAGTTCCTGTAGTGTAATGAAGAGAAAAACTTCTCCGTTACTCCACCATCCGACCTTTCGTCGGCTACCATACCTGGGCGTTTCAATTCAACGGCTACCATGGCTGCCGCTGCCGCACGAACCAGTCGCCTGGCCGAACGGTCCCCGATTTAAAGCCCAAGCACTTCTTTTCACATCTTTCGCTTTCTGCTCTCTCATCTCCCACTCGCCAAACGCAACTACTATATCGATTTTGTCTCTCGCCAAAAGCATCAACCCACCAGTCAGCTCGACCGATAAGCTCTCCAGTTTGGCTTTTCTAAGCTGAAACAGAGAACGAATTTTCTGTTTTGATTCTGGTTACCACCTCCGACTGATCGGCATTTCTAAACCAGATGTACGTTTTCTTCTAATCGTTGTTCTCCTTTAAGCTTTTATTGTGTTTCTATGATCCTTATTTTTTCTTTATGCTGTAGCAATTTCTGCTTGAGTTAATGTCTTTAATCTTCCATGTTTTTCGGGAAAGAAGTACTAAGAACACCGAAGTGTCCAATTTTAGCATCTTTAATGTGGATTTGGTTAGGATGTAGGCTATTTTCATCTGCTTACAGTGTTCTCTCACTCTACCTCTCCATCACTCTTATTGCCTGGAGAAAGCTTTATTGCTTATTTTTATAATCTGTATAAATTAAATTCTATTGTTTAGTTCATTTTCTTATAATCTGCATAAATTGTTCTATAAGTCTTATTCTGCAGAAATAAATTTTTTCTCCATAAGCTTTTGCCACAATCATTTGCTGCTATTGTTTGAGCTCGACATAGAATTGTCATTACAAATAAGTTTTCTACTTACCTTATAAGCGAAACCAATGTTGCTTTTCAGTGGACAAAGATTTCAAGTAGGTACTACATAACTAACACAACTTGTTGGCTTGAACACCAATTTCAAGCTTTCTTCTTTGGGTAGACTTACATGTGCACATCCGGATGCATAAATGCTACAAAAAAATTTATGTTGGGCATTTGTTTTTTTTTTTGGGTTGCAAATATTTTAGAGTTTGTGGTGATAATACAACCGAAAGTCTTGATCATGCAAATATTGCACTACATCATAATATTCCTCAGCATGGGTGGACTATCCTTAGCGTCAAGTATTTTATAGAATTGTATTCTTTACTCAACGTCCTGCCAATTTCTATTCCAAAAATGCCATAGAATAATTCAAATTTTTTTTTGTAAAATCAGGGAGTTTAAGCATTGAGAATCAATCATCTTACCTATGGTTTGGTCAAATGCTTTTGTAGTAGCAGGAATCCATCTAGAGCTTTTCTATTTTAGAATGTCTATTTGTACAACTTTTCTAGGCAAGGATTACATAAATTAGTAGACTTTCAAGTGACAAAGAACTTAAATCCAGTTAGTACTTGAAGATTAATGCCTGCAAATGTGATCGATAGGGCTCTGTTGCCTCTGGTTCTCGACAGACATATTTCTTGATCCGTGAAACCTTATAACCCTGCACCTAAGTAGATTTATTGTCTGAAAGGTGTTGTTGCGACATCGAGTCTACTATGGTTAACAAGGAGCCACCTTTTGAACTAAGGATTTGACCCGAAGAAAGGTGAAAGCTGATGTGAATTTGACCGAGATGTCGGAGGTGGAAAGAGTAAGTGTGATTGTTGAGGTTGTCCCAGAAGGGAACATTAGGAACTCTGAAAAATTTTCAGTGAATGACTCAGAAATTTATAGCGTATAACAGAAAATTTTCAAGAGACAAGAACCCTTGCAATCAGGAAGTAGATTGATTTTTTTTTTTGCTTTTGATATTCTTTAAAAGAATGATATATTTTCTAAAGATGCTATTGATTTTTCAGTCATGATGTTTTCATCTCGGAAGATTGTGATAATGCACAGAAAGTGAAATGAACCTCAAAAAACAAAAAAAAGTTGCCAGTCTTTTGATTGATGAATAAAACATCAGATTTCGAGGTCTAAATGGTTAGAGGGGATCTCACAAAACTTGAATCTGATATTAAATTTGATGATGATTAGTTAGAAATAAAGTGACGATGATTTCTGGCATGACTTGCAAATGATAAAGGGAAGGAATAAGAGGCATGGGCAAGGAGAGGAAGGAGAAAAGGATCACAAGTAACTATATATAACTTGTGAAAGGAGACTGCACGGGAGGTGAGAGCCTGATAATTGCAAGTTCAATGGAGAGAATAAAGAGGGGTTGCATGCGAAAGAGGCCAGGGAATTAAGAGATCTAAGCTATTGAGTATGTTTAAGGAATGCAACTACTATATCGATTTTGTCTCTCGCCAAAAGCATCAACCCACCAGTCAGCTCGACCGATAAGCTCTCCAGTTTGGCTTTTCTAAGCTGAAACAGAGAACGACTTTTTTCTTCCGATGAGAATGGATAATTGCCTTCTTTCCCTCTGTTTCCACAATACTCATTGTACCGAAACATTTATATTATTAGCATTATTACCACGTCCTAAGTGAGTTGTATGTTGCTAAAATTAATTTTAGTTGAAGGTAACCAATATATTGCAAACTATCTGTCTTCAGTTCCTTGCCTTAGAAAAATTATTTTCTCCATCCATTAATAAATTGTTTGTATCTAAGTATAATTGCAATAAAATTTAATAAGTAATGTGTGATTATATTCTGAAAATTATTTGTAGTAATTATTGTTGAATTTAATTAAACTCAAATAAATTATTTGACTTGTTTTACAAAATTTAAGGATTTATATAATTATGAATGTGGATCTAAAGTGACTCCAAACAATTATTTTTTATGTTGTGTTTACCAAAATGAGTAGCATTAAAAGTTTTTTAATGCCCGCTAACAATTTAAATTAATTAGAATTATGAATGTCTACCCTAACAACACCTGGATTGCTCTCTTCATATGTATTATCCCTTGAATGAATGAGTTCTTAGATCGCAGTCACCTATTTGAGGCGAGTTCATTTGTAGAAGGCCAAGTTCCTTTTGAGGTGAAACTCTGTATTCCATTAAACTTTGTTTTCGGATATTTGGTCCTACACTTCGCGTTCATACACTTTATACTGGGTAATTGTAATGAATTTAGCTTGTGAGCTGTATCATAATAGAGTTAAGTGTCTTCTAAGTTAAGTGTATGAAGGTCTTTTAGGCTATCCTTTCTTACAATAATAATGACACTACTCACCTTAAACTTGGTCAAGTTTACTCTCATGGTTCCTTAAAATTGTGGGACATTAGACATAAGGAATCCTAGGATGTCAAGTTTGTAGTGGAAAGTAACCATTATATTGCAAACTATATGTTTTCAATTCGTTGGCTTTGAAAAATTATATTCTCCATCAGGTAATAAATTGTTTGGATCAAAGTAGAATTGCAATAAATTTTAATAAGTTTTGTGTGACTATATTCTAAAATTTATTTGGATTAATAATTGTTAAATTTAATTAAACTCAGATCAATTATTTGTTTATTATTTTAAAAATTTAAGGATTTATATAATTATGAATATGGATCTAAAGTGAGTCCAAGCAATTATATTATTTTCCTGTGTATACCAAAACGAGTTGCTTTAATGAATTTTAGAGTTATGCACCAAAATATATGACTAGCAACTAAGTTAATAATTAAATAAACAACTACAATTGAAGTAACAAAAACTGTATCTTATTTGGAGCATTATAATGAAATAAATAAGTTTAGTTTAATATTATAATTTCATCCAACACTATGGAAATTTATTTGTTGATCATATTAACTTCACATTTAGCTTGCTTTGATCTTTTATTAGTGATACATTCTTGTTTCATGCTATTAATAATCTATATTTATACAAATTTTATATAAATTTTGGATGAATTTTAGAGTTATGCACCAAAATATATGACTAGCAACCAAGTTAATAATTTTAGTTTGAGAAATTTTAAATAAACAACTACAATTGAAGTAACAAAAACTGCATCTTTTTTGGAGCATTATAATGAAATAAATAAGTTTAGTTTAATATTATAATTTCATCCAACACTATGGAAAGTTATTTGTTGATCATATTAACTTCACATTCAGCTTGCTTTGATCTTTTATTAGTGATACATTCTTGTTTCATGCTATGAATATCCATACTAAGGTTGAAATATCTTTGCACCTTCTGGGAATTGGAGGATGTATCATAATATAATATGTGTATGGTGCGCCATGCATAACCTGCAATCTTACTTTTTTAGTTGACATAATATAACTTTTGCACCATGTTATCTATTCTTATATCATGTTCTTATCACACACTTATTTATTAGTGGTTTGTCATCAAATTGAGAAGTTTATTTTCTTTATTTTCTTGAATGTTGGTTTATTTACCCATGTATTTTTTATTACTGCAGATTGCATGCTACTTAGGATATTTGCGGAAGACGAACGGTCATTAACATCGTTTAATTTATCGTTTATTCCAATAATCTGATTTCTTCAATATAAATTTGTCTGAATTAAGACTTCTATTTGAAGGTTAGTCATTCTTGATTATTTTATTTATTTATTTTTCCCTAAATGATTATGGCTATTTACTTTCAATTTATTATTGATTTTTTATGTAATAATTTTTTTTATTTTATTGTGCACTTTATTGTCTATTCACATTATAATTTTTTTCTTTATTTATTAAAAACTCAAAATGGCTGATAGTATAATTTATGTTAAATCTTATTTAGGTTTGACTTTTAAATCTGATTATTGTTTGTTTTGCTTTATATTATTTTACTGTGAATACTTAGTCATATCTACATGAACTCCTCTTATTGTTAGGCTTATAATAATCGATTGATTTTTTTTCTTTAATTTTCTAAATTTGCAAACTATGAAGTTGTCCCATTCCAACGAATGTTGATGAGTCATTTTCATTTTATTTATATTTTTTTTACAATTATGGATATCTATTAATATTGTTGACAAATTTTTTAGATATATATTTTTATGGAAGATCGAAGAAAAAAAGATTATGACAAGCAAAGATATGCTAAACTGTCTGCTGACAAAAAACGGACAAAAATTCAAGCTAACAATTTAGCTAAAAAAAAGAGAAAGCAATTTTCTAATTTAGAAATTGCTTGTTTACCATCATCGTCAAATTCTACAGGTTCATTTTTACCAAACTTCAATAATTATCTTATATCGATTTCATAGTTCTGAATGTTTAATATATTTTATCTTTGAACACACAGATATTGAAGTATCAAATATGAACGATGTTATTATAGATTATGAATCAAGTATGTCAGAATTACATTTTCTCGAACACCCACGTTCATGCATTTACTGTAATGCAAAGATATTTCAATTCGAGCCACCAACCTTTTGTTGTTATAATGGTGAAGTTCAGCTTGCTCCGACAAAAGTTAATGAAGAACTTTATGAATTATTTACTTCTTGTTCATCTAATTCGAATGAATTCAGAAGTAAGATTAGAGCATATAACAGTATATTCGCATTCACATCCTTCGGAGCTCATATAGATAACAATTTAGCAAATGCAAGAAAAGGGATTTATACATTTAGAGCACAAGGACAAATTTATCATAGTTTACCTCCAATTACAAAAAGCTCAAATGGTCCATGCTACTTCCAATTATATATTTATGATACTGATGCTGAAACAAAGAATCGATTGAATGTTCTTGAAGATTTAAATCTTTCAGAGGGATTAGTAAAGAAATTAATGGACATACTTTCTGGAAATTCGTACGCTCAATTCTTCAGATCTTTAAGTAATAGAGGTATATTGGAAAACCTTCAAATACATATTAGATCTAATGTAAGAGTAGATCAAAGAGTTTATAATGCTCCAACTATGTCACAAGTAGCAGCAATATGGATTGAGGGCAAGAGCACAGATTTCATTGAACGTGATATCATATTAACTTCACATTCAGGAACATATCGAAAGATCAAGCATTATTTTGGATGTTACGACCCTTTACAATATCCTATTCTATTTCCAAATGGAGAGGTTGGATGGCATCAAAACATAGATCGAACTTCTAAGTTTGAAAGAATAAATGAACAAACTCCAGTTCAAACTACAAGGTCGTCCTTAATAGAGGAAGAGCTATTTAACCAAGAAGAAAATGGTATGTTATTAAGTGTATTATTTTAATATATAATATAGATAGAATTATTTAAATATCAATTAATGTTTTTTAATTTTTAAAATTTGCAGGCCTTAAGAAGTCATCAAAAAAAAGAGTTTCATGTAGAGAATATTATAGTTACAAACTTCAAATTCGAGAGAATGATAAATCAGTTATTTTGTATGCTGGACGATTACTTCATCAATATGTTGTTGATATGTATGTGAAGATTGAAACAAGCCGACTAGATTTTTTCCGGCAAAATCAACAGACAATACGATCTGATTTATATAAAGGGATTATCGATAGTGTAGCAGCTGGAGAAACACTAACTAATAATACTGGACAAAAAGTTATACTTCCACCATCATTCATTGGCGGACCTCGTGATATGAGGCGAAGATATTTAGATGCAATGGCTCTATGTCAACGCTTTGGAAAACCAGACTTATTCATAACAATGACATGTAATCCTGATTGGAAAGAAATTCAAAATGAGTTAAAGCCTGGTCAAATGGCACAGGATCGACCTGACCTAACAACGCGTATATTTAGGTCTAAATTACAAGATTTAAAGGATCAGTTATTCAAGAAATCTATTTTTGGAGGTGTAGCTGCTCATGTATATGTTATAGAATTTCAGAAAAGAGGGCTTCCACATGCTCATTTCTTAATTATCTTGAAGACTGCATTTAAGATAACAGTTCCAGTACAATTTGATAGAATTGTATCTGCAGAATTACCTGATCCTTCAAAATATAAGAGGCTACACGAATTGGTTGTTAAGCATATGATGCATGGTCCATGTGGAAACTTAAACAAAAATAATGCTTGTATGAAAAAAGGATTATGCAAGAATAAATATCCCAGATCTTTCTCAAGCCAAACTATAGTTGGAGATGACTCATATCCAATTTATCGGAGAAGAAATGATGGTCAACAAGTCAAAGTCAGAAATAAATATTTGGATAATCGTTGGGTTATTCCTTATAATCCATATTTATTATCTAGATATAATTGTCATATAAATGTTGAGATATGTTCTGGTATTAAAGCAGTAAAATATATTTATAAATATATTTACAAGGGGCATGATAAGATTTCAGTATCAATTTCACAAAAAAATGGAGAACAACCTTTTGATGAGATTCAACAATATCAAGATGGCAGATGGGTATCAGCACCAGAAGCATTATGGAGAATATTTGAATTTGACTTAAATGAGATGTATCCATCAGTGTGTAATTTACAACTACATTTAGAAGATCAGCAATCCGTTTATTATAAAGACAATCAAAATTTGGTTGATATCTTAAAAAGAAATGCTGGAAAAAAATCTATGTTGACCGAGTTTTTTCATCTGAATAAAAGTGATTCAGAGGCAAAGAAATACCTTTATAGAGAAATTCCTGAAAAATATGTGTGGGATAAAACAAAAAAAATATGGAAGCGAAGACAAAGATATGATCAAATAGGTCGTATAAACACAACAAATACATCAGATGGTGAAAGATATTATCTCAGAATTTTATTAAATCATGTATATGGACCAACCTCATTCTCTGATTTATTACAAGTTCATGGAAATCAATGTTCTACTTTCAAAGAAGCTGCGGAGAAGCATGGTCTCCTAGAAACAGATCATTACATATCAGATTGTTTAGATGATGCGTCCAATTATCAAATGCCAAGTGCTCTACGACAATTATTTTCTATTCTTCTTATTTACTGCGAGCCAACTAACGTTCTCCAATTATGGAATGATTACTACATGGATTTGTCTCACGACAAATAAGGAAATTTCTTCTAATGAATGCATCTCAAAAACATTATTAGATATAAATACATATCTCGAGAGAATGGGGAGGACTATTGATGATTTCGACTTGCCAAAATTGCCACCTGTTGAAGAGGACTTTATTGATTATAATGATGAACTTCATAATAGAGAAATATTTGAAGAGCGACATGTTATTACTCCTGTTGAAGATATAGATATGGTACTCACTCTTAATATAGATCAGAGGAACGCATACCAAGAAATTATAAATCGTGTCGATAAGAAACAGAGTGGCATGTTTTTTATAGATGGGCCTGGAGGGACAGGTAAAACATATTTGTATCGTGCATTGCTTGCAACTTTAAGAAATAATGGACACTTAGCGATTGCAACAGCAACATCGGGAGTGGCTGCTTCAATATTGCCGGGAGGTCGAACAGCCCATTCAAGGTTCAAGATACCTATAAATTCAACAGAGACCAGTTTGTGTTCAATTAAAAAACAAAGTGGACTTGCTCAGTTACTTAAAAAAGCAAGTATTTTAATTTGGGATGAGGCTCCTATGGTTAAACGAACAGCTATTGAATCTTTGGATAGGACTTTGAAAGATATTATGAATAATTCTGTTTATTTTGGTGGTAAAGTGATTGTATTTGGAGGCGACTTCCGTCAAGTATTGCCAGTGGTTAGACGTGCATCAAGATTAGAGACTATTAACTATAGCATGGTTAAGTCATACTTATGGTCAGATATGGAAGTTTTCAGTTTAAGAGAGAATATGCGAGCTAGGACAGATCAATTATTTTGTGATTTCATTCTTAGAATTGGAAATGGAGATGAAGAGGAAAATGAAGATGGCCTCGTGCATATTCCAGATGAGATGATAATAGATTATTATGATGATCAGACTTCAGAAGATTTGTTAATAAATGTTATATTTCCATCTCTACAAGATAAGTCAACATGTTCAGATTACATTATGGAAAGATCTATTCTAGCTACAAAAAATGAGTATGTTGATAGGCTTAATCAGAAGCTTATTAAAATTTTTCCAGGTGATGATATAACTTACTTCAGTTTTGATAGTGTTACTGATGATAGCAGTAATCTTTATCAAGTTGAATTTCTTAACTCATTGACACCTAATGGACTTCCTCCACACCGTCTTACTCTGAAGAAGAATTGTCCAATAATGTTATTAAGAAATTTAGACCCTTCAAATGGTTTGTGTAATGGAACACGGATGATATGTAAATCATTTAAAAATAATGTTGTTGTTGCAAGAATTTCAATGGGGCAATTCTCAGGCAAAATTGTTATGATACCTCGGATTCCATTGTGCGCAAGTGATGATGAAGCTCTTCCATTCAAATTTCAGAGAAAACAATTCCCAATACGTTTGTGTTTTGCAATGACTATTAATAAGTCACAAGGTCAGACAATTCCGAATGTTGGTATTTATCTTCCTCATAATGTTTTCTCTCATGGACAATTATATGTAGCATTATCAAGAGGTATATCAATGAGCCAAACAAAAGTACTTATTATACCAGATAAATATACTTCAACTCAAGGTTCTTATACAAAAAATATTGTATACAAAGAGATCTTCAAATCTTTCAAACAATCAGAAGGTATGAACATTCATTTCAATTAATTGTTATATTATTACTATTTTAATATAATAATTGAGATTAATCAATAATTAACATATTTGTTATTTTTTACTGACAATTTTTTTCTTTTTATTAATATCAGATAAGGATTAATGGAGGCATCAAGTCTTATCAGGAATTTATCTCTTCAACAACGCTATTGGAGTATTATTGTTGTCTTAACTCAAATTGATATAGTCCGAACATTCAAATCTGGTCAAGGAAAGATCCAAAAACTTACTTTAATGGATAAGGAGGTAATTTTTTAATATTTTTAATTTAATTTAATTAAAATATTTATTTAAATTTGAACATAAAATTTTTTTATTGTAATTTTATTTTATTTGGATAACTAATATGATATTTTTTCTCATCTTATTTTCAGGGTTCAAAAATATATGCTATCATGTTCAACGAAATAATTGATAGATTCCATGACACTTTACAAACAGGAAAAACTTTTGTTTTCTCAAATGGACAAATAAAAGAAATAAATAAAGATTTTTATAATGTCAATGACAAATTTGAGATAATTTTAAACAACACATCAAACATACAACTCTCTGTCAGCGATACTATAGATTCACCAGAAATAAAGTTATCAGTAATTGAAGATATCAAGAGAAATCCAAATTTGCCATCAGGTAAGTAAATTAATTTTTCTTTCTTTTATCATTATTTACTATTTCAATTATTTTGTTATATTTAATTTTAATATTTTAAAATTTATACAGATATCATCTTATTTGTTATAAAAGTTCACGAAGTACGAATGATCTATAGAAATGTTGATAAAAAGAAAATTGTCAAGCAAGATTTACAAGTTATTGACTTAAGGTAAATAATATTGGTTGATTTATTTTTAATTATATTTAACTCATATATTGTTTCTTTATTTTATAATAGGTCAAAAGTGTGTACTTTAACTTTATGGGAAACATTAGCGACCGTAGAAGGCAAAAAACTTGAAGAATTAGAGAATGAAAAAAAAATCATTTTAGCAAAAGGCATCATCGGAAAATATTTTAATGGTACATCTATGTTTATCTTTATATATATATATATATATATATTACATTATGTTGATTTCAATTGTATTTCATAATACCAGGTTTCATACTCTCAACAACAAACTCAACGACCATTGAAATTAATCCAAATTTACCAGCATCAAAAGAGATCCTAAATTGGTATATTTTAATTTATGTTTAATTATTATTTATTCATTCTCTTTGTATTTTATTTAATTATTTATAATTTAATTCTACAGGTCTAAAGAAAATATTCATCAATATACGTCATCTTCTTCTAATACATATTTGATGACAAGTTTACAAAAGATCAATACATCCGAACATTCAACAGGAGAGGTAATTAATTAATTTAGTAATTTCTTATCATGATTTATTTTTAAATTTTTTATTACCTTTCAGATAAAGCACTATTACACAAGAGTTTTTGCAAAAGGATTAAATCAGGAAGGAAGTATATGGTACAATTCTTGTAATACTTGCAAATCGAAAGTTACTATTATTGATGGTATTGTACAATGTACTAAATGTACAAACGAAAATGTCCAATATAGTTTGAGGTAAAATATTCATATGATGTTATCATATTTAAATTTTATTATATAACTTTGGTTAATATATTTCTTCGTGATTTGTACAGGTATCTTATCAAACTGTCTGTTGAAGATAATAGTTCAACAGCAATATTTACGTTATTTGATAATGAAGCAGAACAATTAATTGGTATGCCAGTTATAGAATTAGAAAAAATCAAGGTAAATATATATTTTGTATATTATTTTAATTATATTCAATTTTATATATGCATTATCTTTAAAAATTTTTTTTGTAGGCATCGAAGATAGAAGATTATAATAACATCATCAAAAATATTCTTGAGAAGGAGATGACATTCTTAGTAAAGGCTCAAGATAAAATTTATGGGAGCCGAACATTCCGTTCACTAACAGTTCAGTCTATAAAGATGGATTCAAATGAAGTTGGCGAACTTCAACATAAAAAAATCAAAATTGAGGAAGTTTAAAAAAAAAATATTCATATTTGCTATATATATTTCGTACTGATACTTGATATGGCTTGTTTATTTTTCGTTCAACATTTCTTTCAACTCCAACTATCATTTCTTTATAATTAGTTGCCTTTAATTAGTTGCTTTTTTAAAAAATATTACAACTTTCATCATGTGCCATAATTTATTTCTTTGTAAGATTACAAGCTCTGATTTTCAACCAATTATTTTTGTCCCAAACTTGAAATTTGAGTTAATACTAAACTTTTTAAAATATAACTTAGTTATTGTTATTATTGTTTCTTCTTCTTGCATTTCTTACTCCTACTGCACTATCTGATTGCTATGGCTCATCATTGTTTTCATTATCCTTATCTCATCTAATGGTGTTGGCTTTATGATTGGGGCTCCATTCATTCCTACTAGAGCTTTGCATTAAGTGCTAATTTTTCATGACATTTGTGTATTTTACTCTTAAATATATTTATTAAAAGTTTTACTTGTCTAAGAGATGGAATTTTATAAATGGTTGTGGTAGCTGCAATTAGTTTTGCATGAAAGACATTACTGCTTGCTTCAGACAATAGCAATCAAAGATTCAACAAAGTTTAGAGACTTTCTTTCTTCAAAGGAAACGAACATGTATTAAATAAGATCAAGTCCCTCAATGCCCTTTAAAATCTACCTCCATGTTCTTATTATTCATAGAACGTGAGAAGAGAGAGAACAATCATCTACTTTCCATGCATTATTTATATGAAGTTCTAAATTTATTTTTTGAAGATTTTTAATTTTATAGATATATTTTATATTTTTCTGTTTACCTTATGTTTATTAAAATTTGTGTTGATAAATTTATTTTGTGATATAATGCTTGAGATAACATTAAAAAAAAAAACATTTTTAAAACCGCCTATGCCGGTCCCAAGCCCGGATGAAAAAGGTTGAGGGTTTATTTTTGTTACAAGAAAAAAATTGTGATGTTATTCTAAATGTTTAGATAGCAGAAAAATATTTTATAAACTTGAAAATATCATCCATTTAGGTGTAGCTGAATAGGTCAACAGCATACCAGTGGTTTACAAAATGTTTTTGGATCCAGATGTGGAAGCAGGTTTGTCTTCGAAGACACCGTCGAGTTTCATGCTTCTTAACCCCGAGAGACTTCCTTGTTCTCTCTTCAGATGACGATAAAGATCACAAATCAGAGAATGAGCTTGTTTTCTGCTCCATAAACATTGCCGTTGGAAGTTCTGCTTGTATTGAAGCGGTCATCAGTGTACGAGAAACTGAAGGTGCCATTACTCCATCTGCATTAAAAT
This sequence comes from Dendrobium huoshanense, assembly GCA_016618105.1. NCBI lineage: Eukaryota > Viridiplantae > Streptophyta > Magnoliopsida > Asparagales > Orchidaceae > Dendrobium > Dendrobium huoshanense. The sequence continues at coordinate 3,524,960 of CM028342.1, read as the reverse complement.
CTGTGCCCATAAATTTTAAGTTTTCATTTTTTTTTCAATAATTAACTGTTGCTTACGACTTGTTTCAAGTTGATATTTTCTTAATGTGAATCTTATCTGATTGCTTATGTCTTGGGGATACTTAGCAATTAAAATATAATCATCACAAAATGTATTAAAACTTAGCAATTTTAATACAAATTAATGTTTGAAAAAAAAATAATATGACAATTAGGACATAGATGGAGAGAGAGTTTATTTCTGACAGATTTTATAGTCTCATTGCTGATTTATATTTCGCTGGAATTTTCTTACTTCATATCAGAAATCATCGGTTGGAAAAATCTTATACTTAATTCATAGCAAAAATTAACATGATTTCTGAGAATTTTAGCTTATATATATATATATATATATATATATATATATCAATTATATTAAAAATTTAACTTCTGTTTGTTTGTATTTCAGGGGAAAAAGTGAAGAGATACAATTTGCATTACACTTGCTGATGAAACTTGTGAAGAGCCTAAGATTAGAATGAATAAGGTTGTGAGGTCCAACCTTAGGGTGAAGCTTGGTAATGTGGTTTATGTTCATCAATGCTCGGATGTCAAATATGGAAATCGTTTTCATGTCTTGCTTATTGATGGTTCCATTGAAGGTGTTACGGGGAACTGGTTTGATGCTTATTTGAAGCGTAAGTCTTTCATAAACCTTAAACAACTACGGGTCAGGCATTATAATTTTTGAAGTATCTATTTGTTTTGGGCTTAAATTTTAGCTTGGGTAAGAGTAATTGGTTATATAGTAGAGGTAAGTGTTTTCAGTCTCCTTAAACTGATTATTCATTTTTTGTTTCTCTAAAACTCATTCAATTAACAAAAAATCCTTTTCAAAGGTGAGGAAGATGATGAAGGAAGAGAAAATTGGAAGCATCCGCGACCGTAGTAGGATAAATATTCGCGATAAAATTTATTACTTTAGAGCTGATGATAGATCTTATTCTTGGAGTTCTGAGTTGTATGTATTTCTTGAGAATTTGATTGATAAAGCTAATGCCTGGGTTATATTCCTTATAAGGATGTGAATGGTTCTGAAGGTGAGGAGGAAAGGATATTGAACTCAGCTGTTCATCACAGCGAGAGATTGGCAGTGGCTTTTGGGCTGCTGAAGTTACCTAAGGAGGCACCAGTTCGCATTGTTAAGAATATAAGTATGTGTAGAGATTGCCATAGTGCTGTTAAGTACTTCTCCATTCTAACCAAAAGAGAAATTGTTGTTCGAGATAGTAAAAGGCTGCATAGATTCAGAGATGGACGTTGCTGTTGTGGGGATTTTGCTCATTGGTAATGGTTTCTTGGATCTGATTTTAAAACTCCTTCCCTACATTTAATGGCTAATTTATGAAAGACAGCTCCTTCTAATCGCTTATTATTTGATTACAGAGGGAGTGAACTGCATATTTCATTCGTCATAGAATTCAGTTGATTACTTTTGAGATGATTCCTATGATATTTGTGAATAATTGGTGGTAAGAATTCTGCATACTTTCGGTGAGATTGTAGTCACTGATTATAAGCTTTCGGCTTCGTTTGGATTAACTTTTTTATTGTTTCTTAAAACAATTCTTTAATATATTTTTTTATTTTTATTTTTGTACTTTAAAAACTGTTTTAAAAAATAATAAAAAAAAATCCCAAAAAATTCTTAGAGAGCAGTGATTGCTTTTATAAGACCATGTCTTTATCTGCAGAATTATAACGCTTTGAATGGAAATCTGAACTCTTTGGGGCTGTTGGGTAGCACCCAAGATTTGATTTAAGTAGGATTTCATAAATCCTCTAAATTCAAATTTCGAAAATCCTGAGGGGCCTAAATCCTGAAAACTATTTGGTAACATTCAGGATAAATCCCATTAAATCCCGTGTGACTGTTTGGCTATAGAACGGATTTAACGAGCGGATTCTTCCTCTGGAGCCAATGAATTTCCTAAATCCCGCAAAAAATAGGATTTCAGAAATTTGGGATTTAGCACGAAAAGACATAATTTTCCTTCTATGACAGCTTTCATTTACTGTGAGATTTGGTTTTGCATTTTAGGCCGTTTGGCTGGATTTCACTCAAATCCGCTTCAAATCCGGCCTAAATCCTTCTACCAAACAGCCCCTTTGTATGGCTGTAGTAAAGGATCTGTAGTGCATCGAAGGCTCTGCAATCTGAATGACTGGAAGATTTCTACTCTTCTTTCTTCACTAAACTGGTAATCATCAATTCAATAAAAAATTTACAGCCCCTTCTTTATTATTTTGAAATATACCAAAGTACCAACCTGTAGGTTGGCTTGCACAAGTGTTTTTACAGCATCATAATATTCTTCATTGTATCAATTTAGGGAAAATTTTCCCTGCCAGTAAAGATAAGTTTTAGTTGAGAGGAGGTTCTGTGCATAACCTTTATGAATACCAAAGCGAAGGAACATATGCTAACCCAGCTTTACTGCATCTTTTCTTATTTTTCCATCAGTTCATCTCTCCCTAATGCTGGTAATTTACAAAGCTTATACCTTTTACCCACATTTCTCACCAATTTATATATAAACTGATACCTTTTTTCTTTTATGAGAAATGAAAAAATTATTTATATAACTGAAGATATTTCTATGAGATTGTTAGACGCCTCTTCATATTATTTTGTTTTTGAAATAACAAGCAAGACCATATTTTCCATAATATAAATATTATTATTATTTTATACGTAATATATTAAAATTCAAATTTAGAGCGATATTATACATCTTTAGAAAAGGAGTGTCTTTGAAGTAGAAAAATTGGGTCAAGGTATTCTCAAATAAAATTTGGTGATGATGGATTTTAAAACTTAGTAGTTTCCCCATGTTATATGATGCAAATCTGCATTTTGTGTTTGATTTTATTGTTGACTTTTCTTACTTTGATACTTTCATTTTCTGAGTTTTATGTTTTTTTTTTTTTTTGTCTAAACATGCCTATGACATTGATCCCTACAGAAAATGGGATTTGCTCATTGCATTACTGTGCATGTTTATTTGATTATTAGTTTGTGTTCACTGTTGGGTTTGCCATGGTTTTAATTGATTCAGCTTTTGTTCATTGCTATTTGAAGCTTGTTGTTTTGGCGGTGTTATTCGACTGCTTTGTCTTTTAACTCATTTTGGTTTGCAGGTGCCTTAAGCATGTTTGACATTTTATGCATGTGACTTTGCCCTTTGTTTCCAACACCTGGATTGCGGCAACTGTCTGGCTATTATTCTTTTTTAATAGTTAATACTTAATAATATTGAGTTGATATATCAACTACTACAACAATAAATACAATTATAACTAATTACTTGTGATGATTGTGTTATAAATTGTTAATAATTTGAGAATTGACATGGTTTTTTTTTTTGTACATTTATTTTAATTAAATATTATTCACATATTCAAGATTTAACCTCTTAGTTGGTACTAAAACTTTCCAACAAATAGATCAAGACGATCTACATAGACATGTTCATCATTACCAATGTAATGTAAACACCAATCAACTATTTATCTTCTAAATAAATATACAAATTTGTAGATGATGCAAAATGTTTTATTTGAAAGAGATTTTTAGAACTTCATTACCAAAGTCAATTCTGAATAAGGGCATAGGATTTCAATAAGAGCTTCTAATTTCCAAATTTTCCATCACTACATCATTATTATTAATATCACTTAAAATTAACAACTCTATTTGCAATTTTCCATATTTCAAATCATAACATTTTGACATCCAATCGAAGGAATGTGAAACAACAATGATATTAAATACTGCTTAATTTCTACTACCTAACAACCAAATAATTTTTTAAAAAATTTTTATTTCTTAAACAAAGATGTAAACACAATTTATTTTTCTCTCTAAAAGTTTAAACATAAAAAATTTTAAAATTAATCCATTTTTTTAAGGGCTATAAATTATGAAATTTATGATTATAATAATTTTTGCCTTATTGGAATATTTATTGGTGTATAGATATATTTGTCGCTCTATTAAAAAAATTAAAATTTATAAATTATTTTTTATTTTTAAATTTTAAATATAATTTTTTGAGATAAAAGATAAACATTTTCAAAACTTATCTTATATAAAGAGAATAATGTATCATATTGATTATAATCATCATAAAAAAAAATCATAAATAAAGTTTACTCTTATCAAATTTATTATATTACCAACTTTCTCATTAGTAAGTTGATTTTAAAATTATTTAATAATAAACATAATTTACTATCAACACTAATCATGAATAATAGAAAACACAGGCCATATAAAGATATTTACCTAACCATATAAAACTTATCAATGATTATAATTTTTTATAATAATAAAATTTTTTCATCTTAATAATGACAATATAATTAAAATTTATTTAATAATTTTTATTTGTAAATTTTTAGTCACGTGCATTTAATGCACGGGCATTTTACTAGTCTATTGTAAAGTTCTTTGGAATGCTCAACGGAAAGTTTTCCCATGAAATTCCGTTGGTAATTTATATTTTTCCACCAGTGATTATTATTTATTAAAAAGAAAAAACAAAAAATGTCTCATTATATCATGAAAACTGAATATGTCAAACATTATTTTTTAATCATTACTAGTTTATGTTCCACTTTTTTCAACGATAAAATTTTAAAATAAAATTTATAAGAAAATTAATAAAACTAATTAATGCACAGCTTTTTTTGTTCCTTTGAACAAATAATATTTTTTCTTGTCACAAAAAATAGATTTTTCTAAATAGTTTGTGTCAGCCCGAAAAGTTGCTTTGGTTGGTATTTTCTTGAATATTTTTTTGTAGAGGTGTCAATATTGGACCCGACCCGAATCTGATCTGAAAAATTTCGGGTTTGGGTTGACCCGAACCCGAAATGGGTCGGGTTCGGGTTCAATAATTCAACCCGTTTAAAAATCGGGTCGGGTTGATTCGTTAACCCGAAATTGAACCGAAAACCCATTTTGACCCGGGAACCCGAGATTGACCCGTTCTTGACCCGAAAAGCAGAGTTTGACCCGTTTTTTGCCCCGAAAACTAGCTATTTTTTGTCCTAATCGGGTCATTCGGGTCGGGTCGGGTTGACCCGGACCGGCAGTGGGTCGGGTTCGGGTCTGAAAAACTGACCTGTTTATAGAAATGGGTCGGGTTCGGGTTGACCCGAATAATACTGGGTCAGTTTTGGCTTCGACCCGAACCCGACTCGTGACCCAAAATTGACACCCATAATTTTTTGTATCAGAATTTCTTGTCACAAACTTTATTCATATAACTTTAATCTTCCTTACTTGTTAAAATCTATGACACATAAGCCTGAACTAAGAAACCAATGATGAATTTGATTTAGTAGTGTCCATTCTAAATTTCTTCATAACTTCTCAGATATATTTGTATTGAGATAAACATAATAAGCCTTTATCTTTGTCCCTTAGTAAATATATTCTAATGATACATTTGGCATAACCCAAATCTTTCATCTCTAATCAACTATTGAGAAATCTCTTTAGCTTAATTTGTTATCTCTACAGTGTTGACATATAGAAGTAAATACATAACACTGTTCTTTGAGAATATTTTGTAATAAACGTAAATATCAAATGTGTTTCTTTTGAAAGAATTCAGCAACTTCGTATGCTACTATCACGGAGATTGCTTTAGCCTATTCTAGGATTTTCTAGAAAGACTTGCTTTATTTTTCTGACCAATTTTGATGCTTCCCTATGGTTTTATCATACTAATGACCTCCTCAAGTTCTCCAAATAAAAAAAGTTGTTTTCACATCCATATGTTCAAGCTCAATATCATATTTAGCTATCAGTGATAATATCATTATATTTGAAATATGTTTAACAATAGCAGAAAAAAAATCTTATTGAAATTTATTTCTTCCTCCTAAGTGAAACCCTTTGTCCTAACCTCTCCTTGTAGCTTGTTGCTTAACATTTGGAATATTGGTGGGAAAAATAAACCATGAATTTGAAGTTTCTATCAAATATTGCATTAAGAATAATATACCATCTCAAAAGATTGAAATAATATTCTATAAATATTCAAAAAAAAAAACAAAAATATTTACATTCTCAGAAACTTTCCCATATCAAAAGATTAAAAAAATATTTATATTAGATAATATTTATTTTTTTCTAAGATACATATTTCTCATAAAGGCAATCGTATGATTAATTACATCCTAGGATAAGTGATCTCCTCAGAATACTCTCAAATAAAGTAGTGCCAAATATTTTAAGATTTCAAATTTTTAGACAAGGGTGGTGTTTTTGGAATTTCAAAGGGAATTGATTTAATTTAGAACTTTTTTTTTTTCAGAGTTAAAAGGAAGAAGGGTATGAAGCACTAGATTTTGGGTGGCTCAAATGTGCTCCAAACTATCTTATGTTGGGACTTAAAATTTTAAAATTTGAATTTTATTATTTGAATAATTCATTTTATGAGAAATATAGAGCTTACATTTTTTAATACGAAATAATAAAATGCCTAGAAGGTGGGGGCTTACGATGTAGGAAATTAGCCTTGGGTCCTAAAATTAAATTGAGCACTGCATGTTCGTAGCTCGAACCTAATTGAATGATATGTAATGGGACTTGTATCTTTCTTCCCGCAAAGGATTTATAAAAGCCATTTTTTTTTTTGAATTTATTATCTTGTCTGAAGAGTACTACCACCTAAACCTACTTAATCACAAACATATACTATCAAAGTTATTATGAAATGGATGATAGGATAGTCTTCTGTTACTTTTAGAAATTGAGACTTACAACTTAGCTACCAAAGCAACCTAGCTTGAGGGGCATGTAAGAATGTCCTTACTAATGCAATAATTTTATTCTTCTTTTATTTTTATTGTATCCTTACAGGCTTATTCTATTTTTCTTCTTTTATTTCTATATCATTTTTAATTAGGAGTTTGTAAAAAAATAGATTTTATTTCTTGATTTGATGTTATTTTAGTTTATCATTCTTTATAATCTTTGAACTTCATAAAAAGATATTCATGTGGTATTTTCATTGATTTTTTTCAATTTCTAAGTCTATTAGGGAGTGTGAGAAAATTAAATCTATCTAAAACTTTATTTTTAATTTATGGTTTTTATTTAAATATAATTCTTTTATGTAAATAATTAATTTAATAGAATATAATAGAATATATTAAAATCTATATTGTATAATAAATCTATATTATTTAAATAGAGAAAGAGAAGAAGAGAGGGATAGATTTTTTTTAAAATAATTTTTAAAAAAAAATATTTTATTTAGATATAGAAAATAATTTGCTTTATTTATATTTTTGAACATTCTCTTTCAATTGAATCCGTTGGATATTAAACCGTCTCGAAAGACAGACGAATATCCTTCTATTGATTCCAAAGAAAGAGAGCAAACAATTCGCTTTCCTAATCGGGTATGACGTAGGGAGTATACAAATCACCCGAAAGGATGGTTAGTACCTTCCCTACTTACCTAATTAGACTAGTGAATTGTTCGATTCATCCCTAAAATCAAGCATATAAATGATATTTGATTTACTTATGAAAATAAATCAAATACTTATCTATTTCTTGATTGTAAGGAATAGGTCTAAATAAAAATATAGATAAAGCAGGGTTTTCTTTTAAAAATAAGATCTTTATTTTCTCACACGATTCGCTTTATTTATATTTAGGATATATTTCTCCCGATTAGATCTACATAGTCGGATATTATACTGCCCCGAAGGACAGACTAATATCCTCCTATTGATTTTAAAGGGAGAAGCCGTACAATTCATTCTCCTAATCAGGTGTAGTATAGAGAATATTCAAGTCATCCTGAAGGGATGACGAGTACATTCTCTAATCGACCTGATTAGATTAATGAATTATAATTTTATTTCTACAATTAAATATAGAATACATTCAATTTGTTCGTTAAAACAAATTGAATGTCTGTCTATTATTAATTGTGGAAATAACTCCTAAACATGAATAAGACTAAATCTACGCACACAGATTTTTCCCCTACCTCAGAAAAGAACTTAAGTAGGGTTTAGATTATTCTGGGTTTTAGACTCCCTACAGGGGCAAGCCCCTGTAGTTAATTACATCTCCTAAGAGAATACTCTCGATTTAAATGAAAACTAAATAATTTCCAAAATTATATATATATTTAATTAAATATTTGGGCAATTAAATTTCCACGATCAGACTTTAGATTATAGAGTTGTTGTTTGACTTTAGAAAGATTTAAAATTTGATTTAGAAGAAGAAATGTGCAGAGAAAGGTGTATACGATCTGGACTTACCACCTGCCTAGAGTGGGCTGCTAGCTAACAGTCCTAATCACAACAATTCGCCGATGATGCAAGATTTTAGGGTGGTTCTATCCTAGGAATCAAGAAAACTACTAAAGAATCTAATGCAAAGGACAACATGCTTACAAAAACCAAAAATCTACTCGTATGCTGATGATGCATGAAACAATTGTAAATAAAAGAGCTGGTTTTATTTATATAATTTCATCGGTTACACCCCAGAATTTGCAGTAAAGTAATGGTGGCCAGGCCCCACCGACAACAAACCTGGGTTCTAAGCCTATGAGAAAATAGAATTAAATATAACTGCTTATGGTCTTCGGGCTCCGGGTCTTCTATGGAATTCCAAAAAGGAACGTCCTTTTAGGGAAAGGACATTACTTTTTGGAGCCTCATTTGTATATTTATAAGCAATTATCTTTAATTCTTTTACAGACTTCAGACACTGTACAGACTCAATCTATATACAACAATTCTAGAAAATGAAAGTAGTACATCAGATCCTAAAAAACATTCTACTGCAGCAGTAATATAGAAGACAGGAAGTAAAGCAGTTGAATATAATGATGCATGTTATGAGTGCGTAGTGTACAGTTATAAATGCAGGAAAGTAAGAACAGAAAAGTAAGTACAACGGTCCTCACTTTATTCACTCCGCTCTCTGGTGTACAGACAGAAAAAGTAGATATGCTATGTTTATGCAGTACAGAAAAGTAAGCAATCACACATAAGTGCCCTCTAGGCAAGACACCCGCAAACAAACCACAACAAACCACCGGCCTAGCCTATGCTAAAGTTGGTTGTCCTAGCAAGCATCTAAGTGTGTGAAGAAAGCTGTGTGGCTTGGATAAGTCCTAATGGGTTTATTTATTTGAGTTGCATGTATTATTATGATTAGTTTATTCCAGGCCGAGGGAATTTGATTAAAGTTTAAATAAGATGTATTAATGAATTTTTAATTTATTCTAATTTTAAATGTTGAAGTTTATTAATTTAAATTATAAAGAATTTATAGGTTGATAATTCCCTAAGTGCAGGAAATCATCAATTTATAAATCCTAGAACTTCCAAAATAAATACCCGCCTTAGACAGAAGATAGGTATTCATTCCGAGAGTCCCCAAAATTTATTAAGAAGAGAGAAAGGGACCTTACAAATGCAATACGACGTACCCTCCCGAAGGAATCTAGTACATCGTATAAGGTCGGTAGTTTATTATTTTTGTTCGAAGATCTCTAAATCCAAATGGATTAGTGCTTTCCTGAAAGGAGTCGTGCACAATCCATAGGAGATCTTTTTGTTATTTAAATGTTTTAGGGGTCTTTTGAAATCAAAATGCCCAAAATCCTCCAAAAGGAATCCAACTTTAGGCATAGAAGACCCGAATTCGTTTAATCTAAATTGATTATCAAATCTGATTGATTAAGAGAAAACTTAACCAATCAAATTATCAAACCAATTTAGATTAAAAGAATTTAGAATTTAATTAAATAATTAATGGATTTTAATTAATAATATTCAGAAATCTTAAGAATTGGGGGTTTATTGAATTATTAAGGACTTGGGGTTTGATTTAAAGAGATTTGATTTTTAATATTGGTTGGATTCCACCTTTGTTTCACACCGAGGCCGTGAAGTTTATTTCACCTTCCTTGGGGCTAAGCTAATAGCCTCGTAGGCCTGGGTTACCCAGTGGTACCCGGTATAGTTAAGTAGCTTAAGTTAGTTAGGAAATGAAAGTTAATGAATTTTATTAGAAATGTGTTGGATTACTGATTTTAGAAGTTGGTGAATCATTTTTAAAGTTTTAGAGCAATTCTTGAATTTTTAGAAATTATTGGAATATTTTAATCATTTAATTAAGGGGTCAAAAATTGACTTTTTATTTAAGGTTAAATTCTGGAAAGTTAGTATTTTATTAAAATATTAGACCTTAAGACGATCAATTAGGAGGTGAGTTTGCTGAAATTGGATTTTTCTGGATTTAGTTATGAAGGTTTGAAGTTTTGACCTATTTTTGACCTATAGTTGACCAATTTGTTGACTTTTTGAATTTGAAGCTTTTCTGGAATTTTTATATTTTTGATAAATATTAGGCCTTATTATGATTTGAATGCAATTGAGTTTGGTTAATTTGGATTTTTATTGAATTAGTTATGAATTTTCAAAGATTTAGGGTATTTAATGAATTTTGGAAATTCTTTAATTAAGGCCCTTTTTATGGTTTTGCTCCAAATGGACTTCAAACCTCTTGAAATCAGCTCCAAAGGTCAGGGATGACCTAGGGAGGGATTTCCAAGTGTTTGGGAATTTATTGGGATTTTTAATTATTATTAATTAATTAAATCAATTAAATATTGAATTTTTACTTAAAATTAAATTAAGCTTTAAATTGCTGTCAAATCACTTTGGTTTTATTTTTCATTGGTTTAGGGTTTAATTCTTGTCAATTAGAGGTATTATTTGTATTTTTTAGGTTTAATCTTAATTTATTACATTTTCTGGAAGTTTTAGGGTTAATTAAGGGTTTGATGAAATTAATGAAATTTGAGTTTGTACTTTGGTTTTGAAGGACTTGATAAGTGTTTTAAGATCAGTTAAGGTGATTTGAGGTTGATTTAGATTTTTAGGAATTTGATTTGAGTTTTATTAGGACCAAAGAGAGAAGAGATCCTAATCTACTAGTTGTTATAAAATTAATTAATGTCAAATCAAAGTGAATTTGATTATGGGGTATATGACACTAGTTTTCTATGTTTGTGTTCAATCCCAAAAGGGATGTAAGTGTAGTTCTTCCTAAATTTTTCTAAATTGACTAAGACCAAGTCTTAATTATTGTCCTTAATGTCACTAAGTTGTAGGGTTGAAATCAATGTCTACTAACCCTTTGGACGCTGAATTACAATCACATCAATACAATCATGAGCAAGTGTACTAAATCTAAGAAGGAATGAAATGAATGCAATGAGATTTTGAAAATTATATTTAAAACATGTTTGATTGTATTTGAAGATCCATTCAATAAGCAATCATATATTTGACTTAACTCAATGGCACTATAATGTGTAGAAGATACAACATAGAGTCATTAGAGTTTATTTGACATTGGATTATTGAATATCTAGAGAGTTATCAAGAATGGTTAAGAGAGTATAACTAGGGTAGCTACCCTCTAAATATTCAATAAAGATTGGATACATAAATATATGATTATTCACTAATACCTCTGAATGTATGTATGGAACCATTAGAAAAACGTTCAATTGACAATACATTCCCTCTTAAGGCACTTAGATTGAATCATAATCTACTATAAGAGGGAACCTAAATGTGAATTGAATGAAATCCTAAGTAATTTTATACAAAGACACTCAAGATACACATAGACTTCGTCACCATAACATCTAAAACTAGATCATGCCATTTAAAATCTCCTAGATCGATTAGATGTTTGAATAAAAATGTAATTAAAAGAAATTAAAGAAGAATTCTAATATTTGAAAAATAGATTTTAAAATAATAAGAACTAAGATCTGATTTTATTTTTAAAAGAAAGGAAATTTAATTCCGAGAAGAACGAGTAGTTATACAAAAATTTTGGCCAAGTATTTTATTTTATATGATTTTTCAAAGTTTTATATACTAAATTTAATTAAAACAAAATCCTGATATCTGATTTACACGCGGCAGCTGATGGTTGGAACACGCAAACGGCGGCGGTCAGTGGCGGGCCCGTTCACTTAAATGAGTCAGCATATTACCAGGGCCGTCCGATTCCCGCGGTTTAGATCCGACGAACGGGATTGAATCCGTTTGCTTGATCTCGATTAAGAGATCGGACGGCCACCACTTAAAGCCGCTGTTTGGAATGGATGGACGGGATCTAGCCAAACGAATCCAGTGATCACCAGGAACCTAAGGCCAACCAAATCTTGACCGTTGAAATCAGATAAGCAAAATCAACGGTCGAGATTTCGTCTTCTTCGCATGACCAGTGTAAACCCTAGTTTAAAAAATTGTTTTAAACTCCATTTACAAAGGGTTAAGTGGCATGATCGATGAGATCTAGGTGACAGTCAATTAGATTAAAAATGGGGAATAGTTTTCATGCTTTAAAAACTCCTATTGGGATGCCTATTTACGAACCTAGATAAGAGCCTAGGGTTTAGGATTTACCTCGACTTGAAGGGTGGATTGGGTTGATTAAGATCTCTGTGAACTCGTGGATCATACGCGCTCACTTTCTTTCAAGACCTCAAGCTCGGAGAAAGCTTCTGCAGGGAGTTGAATCGGTTTGAATGATGTGGCTCACGGTTCTCCGCTCCTCCCGTCGCCAGTGAGCTCCAAACTCCAGAGAATCAATGAGAGGATGGATAGGAAGTTCTAAGGAGTCGAAACGAAATAGTAAAGCTCTCTGGGAGTGAATGGAATGGGAGATGGATTGGAATGCATCAATCCCGTCCTTTACACCCTATTCAGCCTTTGGAGCCAAAAGCAGCGGCTAGGATGCATCAGAGGGAATGCTGGGATGGTTGACATGTGTCTCAGGTGGTTAGAAGGACAGGAGAGTGGCTGTACTGGGCAGGGTGAGCTGGCCACTTCTTTGTTTGTCTTCACATGGGAGGGGACCATCCGAGCTGGCTAGGCTTGAACCAAGGCTTGGTTTGAGTTAGATCAACTCCAAGGAAGGTTCTGGAGTCAGATTGAGGAGCTGGACGGGCCTAGGCTGGAATGAGTAATGGGGTTTGGTCGGGTTGACCAAGGGAACTCATTTGAGCTCTTGGTTGACCCTTTGACCAGTCAACAAGGGTCAATCCAGCTGAGGTGGCATTTAGACCTTGGTTAGAGTTCGTTCCAGTAGCTGAATGGGTTTGGTTAAATCTAAATGAGTTAAATTGATTGGGTTGGCTAAATGAAAGCTCTCTTGACCTCTTGTTGACTGTTTGACCAGTCAATAAGGGTCAAAATCAATTGGGTTAGAGTCCAGGTGCTGTGTAGAGTCATTTGGATTGAAGTATGGGCCTGGCCTCAAGCAAGGAGGTCAAGCTCCCTAGATTTGACCATGGGAAGGGTTTGAAAGCTTCAGTTGACTGGTTTGACCATTCAATCTAAAGTAAAGTTGATAGGATAGAGTGATGGTGATGTTTAGGTATAGATTTGATGGAGTATGAGAAGTTTGGGAATGTGAGTTTAAAGTATAAGAGAAAGAGTCTTTATGTGATATGGTTTGACTAAAACTAGATTTAGTTGACTAAGTCAACCAGTGACTGGATTAAGATGACTTGTCAAGTCCCCTTCACTAAGAGAAATGTTTGAGAAAGTTTGAATGATTGAGTATGAGATTGGTTAATTAAGATTTGACTTGATTAAGTAGATATAGGTTTGAATTGGAGTTTGAATCAGGTAGAGTTCAGAAGTCTGGGCTTGATTTGGGGTCTGAATTTGATTGAAATCTAAGTGGGTTGAGATGTGAATTGACTTGAGTTTGAATTGATTTGAGTCTGGATTGGGTTCAGGATTTTATTGAAGACCTCATACAAAAATGAGGTCAACAGGGAGTCCACATAACCTAAAAGTAGGGATGAGATATCTAATGAGTCAAATTTGGCTCAATAAGATAAAAGTACTCTACCTAATGCAAAATATGGAGAAGAAGATATTATTATTGTTGTTAATACTCTCTTTTCTTCTAGATTATGAGAGTTTCTCCAAACTATGGATAAAAACTTCTCCATCAGATGGAATTGAAACTATGGATAAAAGCTCTCTTGCATCTCTAATTATTTTTACTATTTACTTATGATTATCAGATGCTAAATCACACAATTATTCTAAGATTATATTTATTATGGTAACAATACATGAATTTGAAGATAATTAATTACTAACTACATGATTTCACAAGATCTCTTAAAGTTAACAAATATCTCTTAACCCACAAAAAATATTTAATCATCTCTTAAAATCTCATAATAAATAGGAATCTCTATGATATCTTGTACTAAAACTTTAATGAGATAAAATTTTGTTGTATTATGTTAACAAAATTGTTTTTTAAAAGCCCATTTTCATAAGCTCAAAATTAATTTAAAATTGTTTTCAAATTAGACAATTGCATGGTACTGGGATTTGTGCAGATGGATTTTTTTTTTAATAATAATAGTTTATATATCAATAAATCAAAAAGAGGTTACAGCAGCATAAAAAAAACGAGCAGAAGAAAAGACCAAACAGCAGAGAGAAATACAAGCTAAAAGCGAGCTCAGTAATTAGTCAAGGCTTTCAGCGTCCAAGACGTCCCACACGGACCCTCTAGTAAAGTGTAGATAACGTCCCAACGAGCCATCCCGAAAATCCACACCTATGGTTGCCACCAGCAAAACGACCGGGATGCGAGCTCCGACCACATCATTGCTCTTAGCCTCACGTAGCAGCAAATCAAACAGTAAAGTCAAAAATTCCAGAGAAGAATCAGCAAGAAAAACAAAATAACGATACGAAAATTCATCTTCTACGTCGACCTCTCCTCCAAAATTTCCCGCGAGTGGCTTCATTGGAAGTACGCACAAGAGCAAAATCATAGTTAGTCTCATGAGATTCAGATTCTGATTCATCATCGGATGATGAATCAATCAACCAATTATTCTGGTTCCTAATCTCCAAACCATAGGAATTACCCACACAGTTAGCCATCACTTGTGTATCAACCTCATTCACTGGAACCTCAACTAAACTGTTGGCAATCGGAATACCTTCCTCTCTACCCATAGACGGAAACTCCGCCTCAACCCTAACTGGAACCATAGCAACAGACACAAAATCATCAGCACCACCTTCGGAATCCTTTAAAACTTGAAAACCCCCATTAGAATTCACAACACCAAGGAAAGGCGAGCCATCAGAATTCGTAACATTCATCGCAACAGAACCCACCTCCAGCACCAGAACAATCGCCGGAGAATCCAAAATCACATCCTCACAAGCACAACCGTCCAGCAAAACCGAGGGTATAAAAGGAATGGCATTAGGTTATAATAAAAAATCATTAGCAGCATCCAACAGATTAACACCATCACCAAACACAACCGGGCAATTACAGTTGCTCACACCCACAGAATCAACCAAAATAACAGGGGATTTTTTTTCCAAAACGGTTTGATCCAACCCAGTATTCTCAAGTTCCGAAACACAAGCATTCGGGATAGGGCTACTATCAACATTAACAGAGAGAGGGAGAACAGGAGCAATGACCTCAGAAGAAGAAACATTAACCCCAACCTCATCAACATCTTTCCCCGAGACCAAATCAATAATTTTAGGATCCGGCAGAGCAACAACAATAGAAGAGGGTTCATGTAAAGAATTAACCATCACATTCGACGGGCTTTCCCCAGGGACACAAGCACCCAGACAAATAGGAGGAGGCCCAGAATCAAGGTTAGGATGTAAAATTTTACAACCGGTCTTCGAATGTCCCAAAGCAGAACAATGAGCACAGTATTCAAGAAAATCTTCAAAACCACATTTTGAACATAACCAAGGCAATCCGAGCCAATCCAGATTTTATCCGGGTAGTGTTTGGACACATCCAGTTCAACCAAAACGCGCGCAACAAATGGTCTCGAGCCAGTGGAGGTAGCATTATCAGTTTTCAACGGTTTGCCAAAAATTGAACCTAGACCGTGAAGGATCCGAGTCGCAAACAAGTGAGGTCGGAGGTTATGAAAAGAAATCCATATGGGATTGACCGGGGATTCAATGTCAATATCCAAAGAGGGAGACCATTTAATCAATTTCATGAAACCTCACAAAATATGACCTATGGGCAAAGATCCTACAGTAATCCAGATCGTTAAAAAGCTTAATCAAAACATTACGTTGGTTCAAAACTGTGACAAAAACCTCACCATTCAGTTTGAGCTTAAAGAAAAAAACTTTTAATGGCCTCAAGGGAAGGTCTACGGCTAGGAAATTTTCCAACTAGAGCAAATTCGAACGGAGCAGCCAGCGCTTGGATTTCAGCCTCCGAAATCCAAAGCGCAGGCAAGCCACGGTGAGAGGAGATCTTAAGATCGAGAAAAACAGTAGAAGAAGGCGACGAACCAGCAAGTGCCTCCTTAAACGATAGTGAAGAAGAACCAACCAAAAAACCAGGATCCCTAAGAGGCGTCATAAAGCAGAACGGACAAAAATCCACAAACGAGAAACAGCAAAGAAAAACTTCCCTGAGCAGTACGAAAGCAGCGAAGCGGAGATGAAGAAAGGCGGCTAGGGCAAAGCCCTAGCCCTCCCCAGGAGCGAGAGAGACATTACTGAATATAATACTATTTGTGCTGATGAATTTTTAATTGACTAAATAAATAAATTTAATATTATGTTTTTATTGAAGAAATAAAATATTTCTTGTCTTATTTCTATAATTCTCTTGCATCTAAAAGTTTAGAATATCTCAGATGAACAAAATTAGAATTTATTTCTAAATTTTAAGAGAGAATTTTCTGTTCTTTTTCAGAATTATAGCTAAATATTCATTATTTGTATTTAAGTATTATTTTTAATTTGAAATTTCATAAAAAAATCATTAGTCTATTTTTTTACTAAACAATTAGTACTAAATAAAAAAAAAAAACTAACATTAAAAGTCATGACACTGAAATGGAAGTAAAAATATGAGTGTCAATAAATGATCTAACTAGCCAACCCGATCTAAACCTTGTTGCGTCCTGGAGTATTCGCGGCGGTAGAGAAATATTTAGTTTAACGTCTTAGCATTGTACGAAGATCCAGCACACAAGCAGATAAGTGAGAGGGTGTAGCATTCATAAGAGACACCAGAGTTTTTTACGTGAAAAACACCTGAAAAGGGGGAAAAACCACGGGGCCTGGCCCGATTTGAATGAATCCACTAGTATTTGTAGTCGATTACAAATGAGGCCCTTCCTTAGGAGAAGGCCTTGGATTGATGTAGCAAATGTACATCATATAGATTGCATTACATGGTAGGAGTTACATATACAGGTTTGTTTGGCCTGAAGGACCGTAGTTGGCAGGAGATCGTAGTCGGCAGGAGACCGTAGTCGCCCGGAGACCTTAGTCGGCAGGAGACCGTAGTCGCCCGGAGACCGTAGTCGCCCGGAGACCGTAGTCGGCCGGAGACCGTAGTCGGCAGGAGACCGTAGTCGGCAGGAGACCGTAGTCGACCGGAGACCGTAGTCGGAAGGAGACCGTAGTCGGCCGGAGACCGTAGTCGGCCGGAGACCGTAGTCGGAAGGAGACCGTAGTCGGCCGGAGACCGTAGTCGGCCGGAGACCGTAGTCGGCCGGAGACCGTAGTCGGCAGGAGACCGTAGTCGGCCGGAGACCATAGTAGGCAGGAGACCGTAGTCGGCCGGAGACCGTTGTCTGGTGATGGAGGTCGGACGGACCGTATTAGGCGACAGTGGTCAGAAGGACCGTAGGCGGTAGGAGATAAGGAGTCAGGTGTTAGTCCCAGTGTCACTTGGAAGATCGGATGTTGATGGTCTGGCCTTGAGTAGGACGTCGGGTCTTAAGCAGGACGTCAGGTCTTCAGCAGGACGTCGGGTCTTCAGCAGGACGTCGGGACTTAACGTCGGGCCTTGAACAAGACGTCGGGTCTTTGGCAGGAAGTAGGGACTGAGTGTCAGGCCTTGAACAAGACGTCGGGTCTTTGGCAGGATGTAGGGACTGAGTGTCGGGCCTTGAACAAGACATCGGGTCTTTCGCAGGACGTCGGGGATGAACGTCGGGCCTTAAGGTGGTGGTCCGGCGAGGTTTTGTGGTGGTCCGGCGAGGTTCCTGCGGTGGTCCGGCGGTGGTCCGACGAGATTCCTGCGGTGGTCCGGCGAGGTTCTGCGGTGGTCCGGCGGTTGTCGAGGAGGAACTCCTTCCTTCTCTTCTCTTCTTCTCTCTCTTGCTTGGATACCCCTCTTATGAGAAATGAGGGCTCTATTTATAGATTTTCTGGAGTGGCATGGCCCGTAAAAAGGCATGAGATTAGGGGCGAATAGGGAGTGGTCCAATGGACGGCCGATATTGAATCCTACGATCATGCACCGTTCATTGGACATTTGAAGGCTTTAGTGATGTCGGAATTCTGTAATCTTGGGCTCGTTGGATTCGTCTCGTCGAGCCCTTCGATTCGAGTATAAGCTCGTCAAAATCGGAGTCCGCTTGATAACTCAAATTGCAGTTTGAACCTTCCAACAGCGCTTTGAGCCCTTGATTCGGACTCATTTAAGCTCGGATTGGGTTGATCTTGGTGTCGTTGGGTTGGTATTTCCGAGACGCTCAGTTTGACTGTAAGCTCGCTGAAATCGGAGTTCGGGTGCTCTTTGAATTAATTTTTGAAATTTTCAACCAGCTTTTGCTTCGAGATTCGTGCCCGATGAAGCTAATTTTTGGAGTACGTATCAAACCTGATACACAAAAATTAAGTTCTGGTCAAGTTTGATTTATTTTGATCCGTTTATTAAATGGCCAAGATTTTTTTTAATCCGTTTATTAAACTCGCTTTTAACCCGAAATTGACCCTTTATGCTTTAATATATTTTTCCTTAATTTTTTTATTTGTAGGTATATATATATATAAATATTTTTGGATCAAATATCCTAATCTTTTCGGCTAATAAGTTACTATAAAAAGAAATTTAAAATCAAAATGGATAAGATTTGGGTCATTACCGTTGTTAGTTGGTCGGTTTCAGTTGATATTTTGACTTATTTAGTCGGATTTGAATTCATCAGATTTGAATTAGATTAATTTTAGATTGGAAATTTTAACACCCATAAGCAGAAATATATAAACATAGAATTTGGAACAATTGATTCATAAAAAATTGTCCGGGCGTCAAAGACGAGGGTGGAGGGGCTTTTAAGTCATTTTACGGTCATGATGGAGGGAATGCGGTGCGCTACAGAAATGTCAGTCCGCGCGAATGTGGAGCTCAGTGCTCTCTGACGCCCCACTTTCCCTTTTTACCCCCACCATATCATGTACAGAGACCATTATACCCTCGCATCCTTCTACTTTGAACTGGCGAGCGAGAGGAAGGAAAAAGCTTTCATTTTTTCTTCTTCTTCCACTACTTGCGAACTCTTCTTCTTTTCAGCAGTAATCAACAATCAAATTTTGAGAGCAGGGGAGTGAGCGGCTCACGTTAGCGCAGGCCATGAGGGCGCATGCTAGTGTCCTTTTCGAGGTGGTGGTGGTGCTGATATGCTTCGGGGTATGGCTAGCCGGCGCGACGCCGACAAGCGCCGGAGACTTGAAGAAACAGTTGGCCGTAGGGAAGCACCTAAGAAGGCTCAACAAGCCTGCCGTGAAGAGCATTCAGGTCTTGCTGGCTTTAATCTTTGCCTTCACCAATTTCCTGTCCAGCGAGCGATTCTCAAATGGCTGTTTGTGATTGGATCATTGCATGTTTTCTTGGAAGTTTTTCCCTTTTTCGAATTAAAGTTATGATTTTGGCTTTTTTTCTTAAGTTTTTTGAACAAAAAATGGGGAGTCCGCTTTTCCATTCTAGCGGATTTTGCTCAAGCTGGAGCCCCTCTTTTCCTTCTTTTTTATTTGTATTCACAGTCAAAAGTTCCCTTTTTAATTCTGAAAAAAGGGACAGAAAAATATAAAATCATTGTTATGTATGCAATTCACCTAACTTAATACATTATTCAGGAATCTTTCCTTGTTCTCTCTTGTTTTACTGTTATTGTCACTTATTCACAATATTTTAGCTCTCTAAAGTACGCATTGGGTGCTTAACACAACTGTTTGTTCTGTAAATTTTGCAGAGCCCTGATGGAGATATCATAGATTGTGTAAACATAGCTCAACAGCCAGCATTTGATCACCCTTTCCTCAAAAACCACACAATTCAGGTCTCTCTCTTTCTCTTTTTCTCTTATCTCTTTTGACACTTTCCCTATGGAAGTTCCATTAAGTTTTACTTTCTATGTTCAAATTTGATAAGTTTTCCTTCATTTTTTAGTTGAGACCGGGTTTTCATCCTGAAGGCCTTTATGATGAGAGCAAGATAGCTTCAGATGCAAGTAACAATAGAACCAATACTATAGCTCAGCTCTGGCATCATAATGGGAGATGCCCTGAGGGCACAATACCCATAAGAAGAACAAGAAGAGATGATGTTCTCAGAGCTAGCTCAGTGAAAAGATATGGAAAAAAGAAGCAAATGAGCTTTCCAAGACCACTATTTGCAGACCCTGACTTCATCAATGAGGGTGGTCATCAAGAATGTTTCTTAGAACTTTGCTCCTTTGCAACCAAAATTCCATTTTTTTTCTTTGCTTTTTTGTATAATTAGAGTTTTTTGAATCTGCTTCCTGACTGTACATATATTTTTTGGCTTTTTTAAAGCAATAGACTCCAAATACTAAATTGACATAAGCTAATAGTGCAATTAATTGACCGAAATTTCTCTCGAATGGGATTGTTTACATAAGTTTGAAGCCTTTGAGAAAAAAATTAGGCTTTTTAACAATAAAGTTGTGACCTTTTGATAGCGTTTGTTCCCCCTTTGAGATATTTCTTCTCTTTTTCAAAATTTTCTTCTTTTATTTGATGCAGCATGCAATTGCCTATGTAAATGGGGAGAAGTTTTATGGAGCAAAGGCAATAATAAATGTCTGGGAACCAAATATTCAATTGCCCAATGAGTTCAGCCTCTCCCAACTCTGGATCCTAGGAGGTTCCTTTGGTCAAGATCTCAATAGTATTGAAGCAGGCTGGCTGGTAGACTCTCTATGATGTTATCCTCAAAAAGGCATAGAGAAAAGATCTAGTAATTTGTCATCCCACTTGCTTGGAAAATAGATCTACCAACTAATCTTATCTCTTGCTTGCAAAAATAGGTCAGTCCAGAACTCTATGGAGATAATAATACTAGGCTCTTCACTTACTGGACTGTGAGTAGATTCCCAACTCCTTCTATGCAATTTTTTATTAACATTTTCATGTTTTGTAATCTATGTGAGGTCATTTGGATTTATGACTTTTAATTGAGTAATCTTCATGGAAATGACAGAGTGATTCTTATCAAGCAACTGGCTGTTACAACTTGCTATGCTCTGGTTTCATCCAGATCAGTAGTGAGATAGCAATGGGAGCCAGCATCTTTCCTGTATCTCAGTATGATGGCTCACAATATGATATCAGTATACTTGTATGGAAGGTAGATGCAAAGCACATCACTATCATATATGAAGAAAAAATCTATTACAATCAAAAATCTAATAAAGAATCTTTGACTGATATTTTTCTTCTCCCTTTTACATGAAAAATAATTCCAACACTATCAGAAATAAAATAAAGAATCTTTGACTCTAATGTACACATAAGAGTGGAAAATAATACTATATTGGACATAAAATAGGAGTTTTGTTTCTAGTATATTAGTAGTGGTCTTTGTTCATCAATTTAAATCTTTTTGGGTTGATTGGTATGCATCCATTAATGAATTATGCTCAACTTAGGTCCTCAATACTTTCACACCTTCCTAATAATTAGTTTGCTTCTGACAAATGTTTTGTGTGGCTCCCGCAAAACATAAGGTGTCTTCTATAATGGTTATGTAAGGTTCAAAAGTGAGTGAATTTTCATGCATATTTTATGTGATTGAGTGAGCTAATGGTGCATGATATTTGTAGCTTTGAAAAGCTTTAATTATAGGCTTTGTTTGGTACAACTTTCTTGTTGCTCCTTAAAGCAGCATTCTAGTATAAAAATTAAAATTCATGTACTAAAAAACTGCTTTAAGAAGCAAAAAAAAAAAAAAAAATCGTTCCAAACGAAGCCTTATTGGGATTGCTTTTCGAGATAGATGACTACCCGACAAACTTTAAGCTAAACTTGTGACAGATATTCAAGTGCAAAAACTGAACTTTGTATTCAAATCTTTACCAAACCAAACAATCCCTTAGTAAAACTAATTGCATAACTTTCTCTGGATTAGGATCCAAAGGAAGGCAACTGGTGGATGCAATTTGGAAGTGATTATGTTATGGGCTACTGGCCTTCTTTCCTCTTCTCTTATTTAGCTGACAGTGCATCCACTGTAGAGTGGGGAGGAGAAGTGATAAACTCTGAACCAGATGGACAGCACACTGCCACTCACATGGGCAGTGGACATTTTCCTGAAGAAGGATTTGGCAAAGCAAGCTACTTTAAGAAACTCCAGATAGTTGATGAATCTAATAATCTGAAGTCCCCAAAATGGATTAGTACATTCACAGAGCAATCAAATTGCTATGATATTCAATCTAACAATAATGGAGATTGGGGTAGTTATTTCTACTTTGGTGGTCCTGGCAGAAATCCCAATTGCCAATAGAAAAATCTTTACTTAGAGCACACTACTTGTGTTTTTTATTAGAATTTGATGATCTCCATGTAAGTGGTTGGAGTGAAAGGCAAGGTTGCTTAGTATTTTATGTGCTTGTCTAGCTCTCCTTGCTTCTAGTGATTTGTGCAGATCTGTTGTTGTTTTCATGAAATTTTAGCATCTTTGCATTTGGAAGTGGAACTATTAGGTAAGTTTAGAGGGTGTTTAAATGTTTCATTACTTGTGAGTAGGTGATTTGTTATAATTATGCTTCAGCTTTATAAAGGGGTTTACATGTGAAATAGTAGTTGTTGGCTACAGGATTGTGACACGAATTTTATTGAGTTGGATTGGCAGCTTTTGCATAGGACTGCAAATAATGTAAACTTTGCATTAGCTACCTCACAATTTTTACCAATTAAATAATAGAGATCTTTTCTTTCTTTCTTTCTTTTTTTCTTATCTTGCTTCACATTTTTTTCTACTTTTATTGAATATGTCATAATGTTTTGTGAATAAGTGTAGGGTTGGAAATCATAATCATTTAATTAATTAAATAAATTTAAATATTTTTATAAATAAGTTTGGACAAATTGGATTTTGATTTGTTTAGGATTATGAACAGTATGATTAAAAACTCATGAACAAGTTCTTTATGAAGTTTGATTAAAGTTTAATAATATGCTCATTTATGGTTTAACTTTTTTTATCTTTTTCTTTAGATTGCAAGCTATATGTTATGCTCTTAAAAATATTTGTTTATTTAGCAATTTATTCTACTAAAATTTTATTTTTAAGTATAATAATTTATTCATTAATAGGCTCAACAAGATTTGTTATCCATTAAAAGAGAAGCATAATATTAAGTTAAGTGTTGCAGAGATGAGGATGCATAGGTGGATGAGTGGTTTTATCTTTAGATATAGGATATAAAATGAGCATATGCTTGAAAAGGTTGGAGTAGCTCCAGAGATAGACCTAAAAAGACTTGGTTAGAAAATATTAGAAATGATCATTCTTTATTAGATTTAAATGAAAATTTGATTTTTATCAGAACACAATGGCGAGAAGGGATTCATGTAGCCGACCCCACGTAGTGGGACAAAGGCTTGATGTTATTGTTGATGTTGTTGTAGGCTCAATAAGATTTGTTTAGTTAACTAACAGATTGTTCGATAATAGTACTTATTAATAGACTTGATAAGATTCATTTGGTTAGCTAATGAATTTAGCTTAAAAAAAACTCATACAGTAATGGGTTTAAACGAAACAAATTTGACCATTGTGATGAATTCTATAATGAGGCTCGTGCTTTCTAAAATAACTTTTTAGTACAAAAAATTTTAAATTAGAAAATTGTACTAAAAAATCGATTTTCAAAGCAATAAAGAAGTTGTTCCAAACAAAACCTTAATTATTGTTATACATGTGTAGCAGATCTTCTTTCTTATTTCATAATGAGTTTATCATATAGTAGAGTTAACATTCTCTTAATTTATTGATGCATGAACTCTCATATAGCATAGTTCCATAAAAAAGTCTGTGTTTAGATGAGCTGATGAGGATGGAAGCTTTAAATGCAACTTCAGCTTAAAAGAGATGGAAATAAAGTACAGCTTTTGATGATCAATGAAGAGAAATTACTGATTCTTAAATGAGCTTTTTAGTTTGAAAATTTTAATTTTTAAACTAAAAAGTTATTTTAAGAAGCAATAAAAACTCGTCCAAAACGAACTCTGAATTAAAATTTAGCTATTTGCTGGTCTCTGATCTTGTTAAGAGAAATCAAGTAGTATTTTCAGTAGAACTATGAAGAAAATTATTTGCAGCTTATGAGGGAGGAAGTTTCTTAGAAATTGCTGAAGATATGCAGATAACTTTTATAAGACATAATGATGAGTGAGGGAAGCATTGGCAGTGAGGAGCATCAGTGCAGAAGCTTATGGGTTGCATCATTGCGAGTGTTGAGGGTGGTTGGAGACATGCAGGAGCAATAATGATATTGTCATCAGCTTTTTTTTTTTTTTTTTGGGAAAATTTGGGGCCAAAGCCCATATATTAATAAAAAAGGTTACAAGTAAAGCAAATTACAAGTAAAAGTAATAAAAACCGCCCACCATAAGCAAAAAAACAAAACTTATGAGGGCCAAAAATAAGAGAAAAACCCCAACTATACCAACATTAAAATGTAGCGATAAATAAACAAAACTGTGGATTGGAGCAGCAAAAATAACAGTTAAAGAGGCAAACAGCGGATCGAGCCCGGGGTTCCGGATGAGATAATGCCCAGCACCTGCAAAAAGAAGAGACACCACGCTCCCAGCCCGTTAGAGAACTGGACTCAGGATATCAATAGAGCACGAGAAATTGATGGTACCCTGGTCATCAGCTTTTCAAACCACCAGAAAGCTGATAAGATTAAGGAACTGGTTGAGATTTTTTTTTTAAATCTGTTTTTCTCTTTTTTTTTAAAATTTATGGTAAAAATTATTTTATAATGATTTAAAAATTATATTTTAATAACTTTAAGATTTCATTTGAAACAGCTTACTGTTTCTTAAAACAATTTTTTGATATAAAATTTTTATTTTTTTATCAAAAAATTTCTTTAAGAAATAGCAAGAAAGCTGTCGCAAAAAATTTCTTTATTTGAGATAACTTTTAGGTTTCATTTGGGACGGCTTTCTTACTGCTTCTTAAAACAGTTTGTAATAAAAAAATAATTTTTTTGTACTAAAAAGCTGCTTTAAGAAACAATAAGAAAGCCGTCCCAAATAAAGCCTTAGCCTTTTAACTACAAAGATGCTCCCAAAGAATATCTACTCGTAATTTTTTAACAACATGATTAGAGTTGTGTTCAATAAGGTTAGAAGCAAAAATAAGATGAATGAAACATAAATTAAATAATTTTTAAAGAAAAAGAAAAAAATAAGATGATAGAAATAAACATTAAATAATTTTTTTTAAGAAAAAAAGATAAAATAAGATGAAATAAATAGATATTAAATAAATTTTTAAGAAAAAGAGAAATTTATAAGTTGGATGGAATTTAAGCAAAAAAAAAGTAAGAAAAATATAACTACTAAGAAATAATGATAATCAAAATTGTCTTACTGAACATCATAATTATGAATGACCCATTATTTGCACAACAGAACTTTTCTGACTTTTTTGTCTTGTAGATGTTGCATTTGAATTGGAATATAAGTAAATGACTTAACTAAAAGAAAATTATTGTTCAGCCTTTTTCAAAAGGCAAAAAATCATAATATCCACAAAAAAAAATCTATCTATGACTATTTTTACAATCAACAACCACAAAAAGTTATAAAAAAAACTTAATTTACAACATTTTTAAGACAATTGTATTGCATAATTGCATTTTTAAACGGCTTCTTACTATCTTAATACTAGAATTTATAGTGCAAAAAATTTTTATACTAAAAAGCTGCTTTAGAAAGCAATAAGAAAGCCATCCCAAACAAAACCATAATCTTGATGTCCAGTTTCATGATCTACATGCTGCTATGCAACATGTTACTAAGGCTTCGTTTGAGACGGCTTTCTTCTTGCTTTTTAAAACAACTTTTTAATACAAATAGTTTTTTACTTTGAATTTTTTGTACTAAAAAGCCGTTTTAAAAAGCAGTACAAAAGCTATCCTAAACAAAACCTAACTAGAGAACAAAAACAAGGTGAACTGTATGTTCAAGATGCCACAACTGGAGAAAGAAATTAAAGGTGATCCATTCATGAAAGTTTCTTACTTTCTATGTGAAAAAGTTGTGTTGCAGAGACTACTCAGAGCCAAAAAGAACCATCTCATCCTCTAGCCCCACCGAAATAGGAAATAGTTGCTCCAGGCCTCCGCAAAAACAAGTTCTAGGATCTCTTCATAGCTCAGATTCAAACCGTAGAAACAAATCTAGGTTCCAACTAAAATGCCATTTCTCTTATTTCCTAAGCTACCCCAAAACAATTCCTTATTCACATGATAAGCTAAACACAACTCCCCTTGGCCTATTGGTTGAGAGCTTAGGCTCCAATTAAGAGGTCCAAGGTTCGAGTCCATGTGTATGCGTTGTGTGTGTAAGTTTGCCTTAAATGACCTAAATGTCCCAAAAAAAAAAAAAAAAAAACATGATAAGCTAACATTTAATTCACACGATAAACATAACAGCCACAATAGAACAAATGGCTCGTCTATATAATTAATATTAGGAGAAATTATTAGGTGCAGACACCGGACAGAGAGAATCATCCAGATTTCTTTCTGTTTACAGTAAAAGCACAGTTACTGTAATAGTTGCGCTTTGATTGCACTTTGACTGCGCTTTTATTGTAGACAGAGAAATCCGTATGATTCTCTCTGTCCGGTATCCACACGTAATAATTTGCCCTATCCTATATTAGAGCAATACTAATTTTCTTTTTTGTGAAGCAGCACACTGACACAATAAGGGTATAACATAAGCCTTTAGACAACAGAAGCAATTACAATTTACTCTGAAGAAAACTTTGATCCACAACTACCAGGCTAAATAAACGATTTCCTATTGTGTTCTACTGTTCAACTGAAGTGTAAGCATCAGAAAAGTTTAATAGCTGAAACAATAAAAAAAGCTTGGAAAACAGCTCTAATGGAAATTCAAATACAGACACAAGACAACAAAATGGATGGAGCATCACACTTTTGTCTATGGATGAATATTAATATACATTGAGACCAAGTTCTCCAAATTTACATGCTATGATCCCCTCATTTGTGTCCAATCTCATACATGAAGATCCAAAACAAATAGACATCATGAAGAAAAGATGAACCTACGAGCATTAAAACTGATCTACAAAACACATTGAGCGTTTATTGTTATTGTGATTGTAGCCATGGAGTTCAGATAACAAAGTTCAATATCAAGAATCCAAAAGGGTTGGCCTAGTAGGAGATGATTCACCAAGAGAGACAGAAGCAAGAGAGGATGCCCATACCCGAGCGCTTTTCGCTCCTTTCTGGAAATTTCCAGTCTTGCTGGCGAGGCCGAGTTTTCTCCATATCCTCTTCACATCAATTAGAAGTAGAACACGCCCTAGAAGCTGATTCAGTCCACTAAAGATGCCCAAGTCCACATGGAGATGGATATACAGAGCCCAGGAAGCTTTGAGTTGAGAGATAACCTTGGGGAGGAAATAAGTAAATGCCCTTAAGAAGACAAAAAGTAGAGAAAATGCTAGATAAGGTTCATTCTTTAGGAATTCCTTGGTTGTTCCCCCCCATGGCTGGAGAGCGCCTGTATTTTCCTTTCCCTGGTCAATAGAGAAATATGCAACAGGATCTTCACCTATAAACAGGTAGCAAATCAAATCAATCAGTATAAAATATACAAGAACGATGGGAAGGTACAATGGGAACCCAGTGATGTGAAACTAAATGCAAGGAGCTGCTTGAGAAATTAAAATTGAGTTGGCAAAGAAATCACAATTAATAACTCGTGGCGATAGCAAGAAAATCAATAAACTTTCGTAGTTGTCAACTAGCTTAGGCGAAGAAGCATGTAGATTCACCAAAACCTTTGGACAACCAACAATAAAAGCAACACTAAAAGCTAGTACAAAAATCCGTCATTTAATAACGAGAAGTTCACCTTGGGGAAAATAATCACTCAACTAGACTAGGCTTTGCGGGAGAAGAATTTCAGCACACCAAACGATGCCACGAGGAAGGTTGTGATACCAAGAGTCTTGAGCCACGGAGGAGTCGACGATGATGAGGAAGGCGTGAATGCTGAACTTTCGAGACTCCAAGTGTACTTTACAAATCTCCGGTCGTAGATGCTTGCAAGGATTGGCACAACTCTCTCCACGTATTCCTCCACGGTAGTTTCGTCTTCAAACCCTACGTCGAAGCAAGGCGACCGTAGGATATCGACGCTTCCGTCGGCTTGGAAAACTATACCCCACTCAAGCTCCGGATCCGCCATTCATGCTTGGCGTGGAGATTTCTTCAAGGAGAGGAGGGGTAGCCGGCGGGATCTCCAAGGAGAATAGTTGTTCGGCCAAAGAGAGAGAGAGGGGACGGGTGCAAGGAGGGAGAGAGGTTAGGTGGGGTGAGGTGGCAAGCAATTTACAAAAATCTGAAATTAATTCTCAGATTTTGGTAAGATTGGAGGGAAAATTTGAATAGAGAATTCAAATTAGGATGGAGTTAAGAGGGGGTTTAATGAGCCATTAAAGGGGCTCATTAAAAGGTGGCCGGCGGCATGCTTAGAGAGAGATTAGGGTTAGCCAAATTAAAACTGATTGTAATTTCAGTTTTAAGTAAAAAGGGAGGGAAAATTATTGAGTTCAAATAAGGAGTCCAAAACGGTCAAGGCCTTAATGTTGCATTTAATGGGGAATCCTCCATGAGGAGGCCGGCGGCATGCTTGGAGGAGGGAGGGGAAATTGAGGGGAGAGGTTTCTAATTTAGGATGATGATGTGGCGACTCATTCAAGATTTCAATTTAAATTAAATTGAAATTGGAATTTTGTCATGAAAAACTTTCCAAATTTGGAAATTCCAAATTAGGAAAGATTTTGAAATTTGAAATTCAAATTTCAAAGTTCAAGAGGGCATTGAGGTGGGGTGGACGGTTAAGGTGGGATTGTCGGCGGGGTGGTTGGTCGGAGCCGGGAATGTGGCCGGCGGTGGAGGCCCAATGGGCGGCGGCAAGTGGAAATGGAGTGGGTTTGTTTTGTGGAGGATGAGAGGGAGATGGATATGAAAACAAGCGAGAAGATAAAGGAAATCTAACCACGAATCGAGGACTCTTCCGACGATTGGTGGGCCTTGCGAATTGCTCCCCTTGAGCTCTCTTCCCTCTCAAGCACTCATGCTAAGAAAGTGGAAACAAAGATAACTTTTCATTCAATAATTCATTAGCCTCATACAATGATACATGACCCCTATATATAGGTCATGAGATACAAGAAAATAAAAGCATAAATAATGACTACATTGCCCTCGGGGCCCCAACATAACTCACTCACACACAAGGGTAAAACAGGAATAATGAAAACTGAAAATGTATAAATAACTAAAAATATAAGCTCTGAATCGTGGCCATCGATCGGCGGTGCTTCCGGCGATAAACGTGTCTGAACCGTTGATCGATGACCTCATCATTCTCCCCGGGTGGGAGAAAACTCGACCCCGTCGAGTGGGAATCTCTAGAGCTCTCGTACATCTCTAAAAGGTCTGGATCCAGTCGCTGCAACTCCTCTCGATCGATCCACGTATCCTCTGTCACCGGTTTCCCTCTCCAATGAACCAAGTACCTATGGCGCCCACCTTCCTTCGTGGAAATGATTTCATCGTCCAGTATAGCATCGATCTTCTCCGCATTGGGTAAATGGGGTAAATTGGGGAGTGGAGGTAGGCTGGGGATCTCACTGGTTGGGTTCTCACAAGGCTCAATTTGAAGTGGATTTTCAGGGTTTAGCTCAGGTCCCTCAAAGGCTACTAAATCTTCTATATTAAAGGTTGGATTGATGTTAAAACCTTTGGGGAGGTCCAGCACATAAGCATTGCTATTTATTTTTGAAATTATCCTAAAGGGTCCGGCGCTTCTAGCATGTAGCTTCTTCACGGAGCCCGGCGGAAAACGTTCCGGACGGATCCGTACCATCACAAAGTCTCCAACTGCGAATTCTTTAAATCTTTTCTTGTGATATGCAATAAGTTTATAATTGGAATTACTTTGTTCAATTCTTTTTTTAATTTCTTTGTGAAGCTCCTGTATATGAGATGCAAATGTATATGCTGACTCAGATGTTCTACCTAAGGGACTCATGGGGATGAGGTCAATTGGCTGCCTAAGCGGATATCCATACACAATTTCAGCTGGGCTCAAGTTTGTAGTTCTGTTTACAGAGTTGTTGTAGGCAAATTCTGCTATGGGTAACTTAGAATCCCAATCTCGAATGTTTTCTCCTACCAGTGTCCTTAGGAGGTTGCCTAGGCTTCTATTTACTACCTCAGTTTGACCATCAGTCTGCGGGTGGAAGGCTGTGGAAAATTGTAATTTGGTGCCCATGTAGTGCCACAGTGTCTTCCAGAAATAACTAGTGAATTTAACGTCCCTATCGGATACTATGGTCTTGGGAAGGCCGTGAAGTTTAACTATCTCATTAAAATAAAGTTTTGCAATGTGGGAGGCGTCGAAAGTCTTAGAGCAAGGTACGAAGTGAGCCATCTTAGAAAATCGGTCAACTACCACAAATACAGAGTCGTGTTTCTTAACGGTTTTAGGTAGTCCAAGAACGAAGTCCATGCTAACATCTACCCAGGGAGAGCTAGGTACAGGGAGCGGGGTGTACAAACCAGTGTTTTGTTTTCTCTGTTTGGCAAGTTGGCAGGTGTGGCATCGTCTCACTAACTGACTGACATCTCGCTTAAGGCTAGGCCAGAAAAATCGATTTTCAAGAGCAGCAATTGTCTTGGTCTGGCCAAAGTGTCCGGCCAAACCTCCCGCATGTAACTCCCATACTAGATATTCTCGAAGGGAAGTCTTGGGGATACATAGTTTTTGTGCCTTGAATAAATATCCATCTTCCACAATAAAGTCATCGATAATTCGTTCGCCCCCCGTAGTGAGTCTAGAATATGTGTCCTTAAAGTCAGGGCAATCCAAGTAGTTTTCTTTAAGTTGCTCGAACCCTATCACTTCCATCCTCATT
The DNA here is from genome assembly GCA_016618105.1 of Dendrobium huoshanense. Taxonomy (NCBI): domain Eukaryota; kingdom Viridiplantae; phylum Streptophyta; class Magnoliopsida; order Asparagales; family Orchidaceae; genus Dendrobium; species Dendrobium huoshanense. The sequence goes on along the minus strand of CM028342.1, from coordinate 3,493,541 downwards.
TCACGAGCTACCATCAGACGTCGGCTAAGTGCATCCGCAGCTTTATTTTCCGAACCTGCTTTATGTCGAATGGTATACGTGTATTCTTGCAGGAATTCAACCCATCTACCATGTCGGGCGTTAAGCTTCTTTTGGGAGTTAATGTATCTAAGTGCTTCATGGTCCGAGAATATGACAAATTCCTGAGGCAGCAGGTAATGCCTCCAATATCTAAGGGATTGAATTATAGCATAGAATTCTTTGTCATAGGTGGAATAGCGTTGCCGGACGTCATTTAGTTTTTCGCTGAAGTAGGCCACGGGGTGGCCTTCTTGAGATAAGACTCCTCCTATTCCTATGCCTGACGCGTCACAAGTCACTTCAAAAACCTTAGAAAAATCAGGCAGTCTCATGACGGGTGCTTCAATCATTTTTCTTTTTATATCATCAAAAGCCTTAGAAGCAGACGCCGTCCAAAGAAATTCACCTTTCTTGAGACAATCAGTTATCGGCCCCACTATGGTGCTAAAATTCCGGATGAATCTTCTATAAAACGTGGCCAGTCCATGAAAACTCCTAACATCTCGAATATTTTTGGGTTCGGGCCACTCAGTGATCGCTCGCACTTTCTCGGGGTCTGCAGAGATTCCATGGGAAGATATGATAAATCCAAGAAAAATGACGTGATCAGTCAAAAAGGTGCACTTCTTGGGGTTAGCGAACATTTGCTCTTTCCTCAACGTTTCACAGACTTGCCTTAAGTGATCCAAATGTTGTTCTTCCGAGTTGCTGTAAATTAGGATATCATCAAAGTATACAACCACAAACTTTCCTAGAAAAGGTCGGAGGATTTGGGTCATAACTCTCATAAACGTGCTCGGGGCATTGCTTAAACCAAAGGGCATTACTGTCCATTCGTATAAACCGTCTTTGGTTTTGAAAGCCGTTTTCCACTCATCTCCCGGGCGGATCCTGATTTGGTGGTACCCGCTTTTGAGGTCGATCTTAGAGAAAAGAGTGGCTCCCGTCATCATATCTAACATGTCATCTAGGCGGGGGATTGGGAACCGATATTTGACCGTGATTTTGTTGATAGCGCGGCTATCGACACACATTCTCCACGATCCATCCTTCTTAGGGGTAAGAAGGGCAGGAACCGCACACGGACTGAGACTCTCCTTGATGAACCCTCGTTGAAGCAACTCGTCCACTTGTTTCTTGAGTTCTGCGTGCTCAGTTGGGTTCATACGGTAATGAGGCAGGTTGGGTAAGGAGGCTCCAGGGACTAAGTCGATGGCGTGTTGGATGTCCCTAAGGGGTGGCAGTTGGTATGGCAAATCATCCGGGAAGACATCGGCGAAAGTTTCAAGCAGAGGTTTCACTTTCTCGGGGATAGGTTCATCGTGATCTACACTTACTTCCCGAGCTACTAACGCGTAAAGAGGTGTTCCAGATCCTAGCTCAGTGTCCAAGTCTTTGGCAGTTAGTAGGTTCAGGCCCGTGTTGGGTTTAAGAGAATTTGGTTTGACGTTGTCCCTTGTAGACTTGGGTTGGGTGGGGAGGAGCTTGATCTTCTTGCCCTCGTGTTCAAACACGCAGGTGTTTGAACGGCCATAGATGTGTACATCATTGTCAAAAAGCCAGGGGCGGCCAAGGATGATTTGGCCCACATCCATAGTCAACACATCGCACCAGATTTTGTCCTTATATCCGATGAATTCAATAGGAATGAGACTCCTATCTTTCACTTCCAGAGTCGTTGAATTAATCCAGGCGACTTTATAAGGGTTGGGGTGGGGTGTGGTCTTCAGCTGAAGTCTAGAGATCATGGCTGAGGATACGGCGTTAATACAACTCCCACTATCTATTATAACCTTACAGTTCTTGTCGCTGATCTTAGTGAAAGTGTAAAAGATTGCAGTTCTTCTCCAGTCATCACTAAGTTTGGGTTGAGAGAAGGCACACCTTACAACTTGCAGATCTAGGCGATCCACCTTCTGGAGACAGTGGACCCCGGGAGTATCGTCCTCATCGAAATATTCCTCCTCGTCGTCCATGTGGTGGACAAGCTCAACGTCAGGTTCGCCTTCTTCCTCCGTCACTTCCTCAATTATCGTGACTTTAAACGGGTTGGAACACTGAGACGCAATGTGTCCATACCCATGGCACCTAAAACACTTAGTGCCGGCTGTGGTCTTGGGTGTCTCTTGGCCTGGTGCTTTCCCTTTAGCATCAGATCGAAGTTGGGTTTGGTTAGGAGCAGGCCGACTACCTGAGGGTCCAGTGGGTTTGTTGTACGGTTGGCTAGAGGAAGACTTGTAGGGGTTAGGTCTGGAGTCTTGGGTTCTAGGGGCGTGGCTCCTAGATTCTTCTAAGTCCAAAACAAGACTACAGGCGGCTTCGTAAGTGTTCACTCCTCTAGCAAAGAGTTCATTTCGAAGATCTTCTCTTAATCCAGCTCTGAACATTGACAGGAGTTGCGTAGGAGTGGTAGTCTCTTCTCCGTTACAACGAATCAGAAAATCATCGAAGGTTGAGATATATTCCTTGACGGTCTTGCTCCCTTGGGTTAACCTATTCCATCGATCTAGGAGTCTTGGGTAGTATGAGGGGGGAAGGTATTTTCTTTTCAGCTCCTGTTTCATTGTTCCCCAATCAGCAATGGGGTACTCGCCTCTCGTTTCCCTCATGTGCTCTACATTGGTCCAGTACTGATTCGCCCTACCAGTCAACTTCATCTCAGCGAATTTAACTTTCTTATCTTCTGAGATATTGTACCACTTGAAGTAGCTATCCATTCCCTTAATCCAGTCAAGAAATAGTTGAGGCTCTAACGTACCGTCAAACGTCGGGGCATCTACCTTAATACTTTTGAGGAGTTGGGCATCGTTGTCTCTCCAAGGGGCTTCTCTTCCTACCTGATCATGGTTGGGTCGAGGGTTAGGTCGGTAAAACTCTCGATGGTGTCCGTAATCCGTTCGATTCTCATCGCCGTAAGGAGATTGTGGACGGGAGGGAGTGTAGAGAGTGGTGTGACCTATTCTCTCAATGTTATCTAGTCTTTCTCCTGTGTGGCGTCTAAGTTCAGCTACACTCGTTTGGGTATCCTTCATTTGTTGTGTAAGTGTTCCTAATTGACCCATAATCATGTCTAAAGTGGTTTGCAAATGGGTAGGATCCATGGTTGGGTGTTAGTGGTCACTAGGAAGACTTCCTAGGTCAAGGACAGCAGCTAACTCTACCAAAATACTTGCTGAAATCGAGTCTACAGCAGCCGGAATTCGCTGGACAGCAAGCACAGTCGATGGGGAAAGTCACCTAGGTGTTTCGGCTAGGTTTCCGGGTCTAGGCAGCACCTAAATAATGACTCTAGGGTCGCTAACGGCTACTAAACAGCTGCAGGAAACAGAGGACAGCAAACTACAACACTTGGAAGTCAGCCCAAATTCACAAACTAGTGCAGGAAAGTAGATGGCAGCAAGGGTTTAATGTTCTACACTAATATGGATGCAAATGCAATGTGGACAGCAGTGTAAACACCTATATATGAGCATGTAAAATGCAAATATTGCTGCAGAAATTTCTGGACAGCAAGGAAAAACAGTAAATAAAATTTATTTAAAAGATGTTATGCATGCAACAACTATCGCAAAGCTAAAGGAAACTTCCTAGGATGCATCTAGCATGACCAAAGCATGCTAACCATGCTCTGATACCAAATATGATGTGAAACTAAATGCAAGGAGCTGCTTGAGAAATTAAAATTGAGTTGGCAAAGAAATCACAATTAATAACTCGTGGCGATAGCAAGAAAATCAATAAACTTTCGTAGTTGTCAACTAGCTTAGGCGAAGAAGCATGTAGATTCACCAAAACCTTTGGACAACCAACAATAAAAGCAACACTAAAAGCTAGTACAAAAATCCGTCATTTAATAACGAGAAGTTCACCTTGGGGAAAATAATCACTCAACTAGACTAGGCTTTGCGGGAGAAGAATTTCAGCACACCAAACGATGCCACGAGGAAGGTTGTGATACCAAGAGTCTTGAGCCACGGAGGAGTCGACGATGATGAGGAAGGCGTGAATGCTGAACTTTCGAGACTCCAAGTGTACTTTACAAATCTCCGGTCGTAGATGCTTGCAAGGATTGGCACAACTCTCTCCACGTATTCCTCCACGGTAGTTTCGTCTTCAAACCCTACGTCGAAGCAAGGCGACCGTAGGATATCGACGCTTCCGTCGGCTTGGAAAACTATACCCCACTCAAGCTCCGGATCCGCCATTCATGCTTGGCGTGGAGATTTCTTCAAGGAGAGGAGGGGTAGCCGGCGGGATCTCCAAGGAGAATAGTTGTTCGGCCAAAGAGAGAGAGAGGGGACGGGTGCAAGGAGGGAGAGAGGTTAGGTGGGGTGAGGTGGCAAGCAATTTACAAAAATCTGAAATTAATTCTCAGATTTTGGTAAGATTGGAGGGAAAATTTGAATAGAGAATTCAAATTAGGATGGAGTTAAGAGGGGGTTTAATGAGCCATTAAAGGGGCTCATTAAAAGGTGGCCGGCGGCATGCTTAGAGGGAGATTAGGGTTAGCCAAATTAAAACTGATTGTAATTTCAGTTTTAAGTAAAAAGGGAGGGAAAATTATTGAGTTCAAATAAGGAGTCCAAAACGGTCAAGGCCTTAATGTTGCATTTAATGGGGAATCCTCCATGAGGAGGCCGGCGGCATGCTTGGAGGAGGGAGGGGAAATTGAGGGGAGAGGTTTCTAATTTAGGATGATGATGTGGCGACTCATTCAAGATTTCAATTTAAATTAAATTGAAATTGGAATTTTGTCATGAAAAACTTTCCAAATTTGGAAATTCCAAATTAGGAAAGATTTTGAAATTTGAAATTCAAATTTCAAAGTTCAAGAGGGCATTGAGGTGGGGTGGACGGTTAAGGTGGGATTGTCGGCGGGGTGGTTGGTCGGAGCCGGGAATGTGGCCGGCGGTGGAGGCCCAATGGGCGGCGGCAAGTGGAAATGGAGTGGGTTTGTTTTGTGGAGGATGAGAGGGAGATGGATATGAAAACAAGCGAGAAGATAAAGGAAATCTAACCACGAATCGAGGACTCTTCCGACGATTGGTGGGCCTTGCGAATTGCTCCCCTTGAGCTCTCTTCCCTCTCAAGCACTCATGCTAAGAAAGTGGAAACAAAGATAACTTTTCATTCAATAATTCATTAGCCTCATACAATGATACATGACCCCTATATATAGGTCATGAGATACAAGAAAATAAAAGCATAAATAATGACTACATTGCCCTCGGGGCCCCAACATAACTCACTCACACACAAGGGTAAAACAGGAATAATGAAAACTGAAAATGCATAAATAACTAAAAATATAAGCTCTGAATCGTGGCCATCGATCGGCGGTGCTTCCGGCGATAAACGTGTCTGAACCGTTGATCGATGACCTCATCACCCAGATTATTCAAGTGCGTCCCGTTAAAGACGAGAGGCAAGGAAACAAGAGATGTATAGCATAGCAACTTCTCTAAACAAAGTGGAACCGGAGCCCCTGACTGTATCAGGTTCATCATAGTTTGACATAAATAATCGCCTAGAAATACAAAAAGTAACCAGCAAACAGACTGTGTCTAAGTATATAAACAACATGAGCCAACAGATCCTCCTACAATTAAGACTTTGTTTGGGACGACTTTTTTACTGCTTTTTAAAGCAGCTTTTCAGTACAAAATTTTTTAGTTTAAACAACTTTTGTACTAAAAAAACTGCTTTATAAATCAGTTACAAAGCCGTCCCAAACAAAGCCTAAATCTAATCCCTAATAATAAGATCAGAAAAAACATTAGTGTGCTTATTAACTCAAAATAAGATAAGAAAATTGAGATTTTTTTTTTTCATTTTTTGAATAAACTCACCTGTATGTTCTCTGTAGAAATCTACCAAGGAATCAAGATCTTTCAATCCATGATACCTTATGCTTGCTGTTCTGCTGGTTAACACAAAGGCAGGAAAACCGTGGATCCCATATCTTGAGAAAACACTATACAAAAGCCAAAATATGATATTTATACTTTGTGGATATAAAATATTTGTTGATGAATGATGGGCAAACAAATCATTCACTAGAAATCAAACAACATGACTTGTTGTAACTATACCTGGGCATTGCAGAATATTGTTCAACTGCTAAATGCCTTATTTGTGGAAACATGGAGCTGAGTGTCTCAAATATGGATCTAAACTTTTGTGAGAATGGGCACCACGATGCATAGAAAAAAACTGAATAATAGGTTCCATCCTGAGCATGAGCCAACTCTTTATCGAGAGTGTCACCATTAACCTGCAATAATGGGGTGTAAAACATTGCTCAAAAGACAACTTTCCTCTATATGCACATGTTGAAGTACGGTTTTTCTTTTGTTCATTGAGAGCTTCACGTTAGGGCAGGCTAATTTTGGTTAGACATAAAGCTTCGGCATCACGAAGGTATCAATTATGCATCATGAAATAATAATTTATTCGATATAGAATGCCAACCTGTCAACAAGCTCTACATACAAATTAAATAATAGCATTGGCCATGTCCAATCACAACATTTCTCGCAATGAAAAAAAATCAGCAATTGAATATTAAACAGCTTCCGCAATATATTTCAGGCAAAGCAACTAAAGCACAGCGTCAGATAAAACAGATTCTAGAAACTATGTCATAATAGCATACTTTTTCCATTTGACCAAACACAATTTATCAATATACTTATAATCTTAATCTGCTTCAAACAATCATTTTAGAAATTATTCTCCAACAAAACATTAGAATGGTAATTCATGAAAAATCGGATCAAGTATCTGAACTCAACCCCGGATCTTGAATCCCACAAGCACCTGATAATTCAGATGGGACTGTACAAAGAAAAAAAAAATCTAGAACTTAAAGCAAAGTTTACATGGCATAGAAATCATCCGCAAGAACTTATCAACTAGCTGCCAGAGCGTAATAAAGCTCTAATGACAATAGTATGAATATGTGCATGCTGCATCAGAGAATTTTCTTGAAATGATTTTTAAGGCCAAAATAAACTGCATGGATGCGCAAACTTCATACAAAAAACAGCCTTTACGTGCAAGTCAATGCTTCCTTAAGGTCAACCTTAATTCTAGAACCTCCTAATGTGAGATATATCATGTAAAATGATCACAAAAGCATTACAATGTGGTGTTTGCTCCAAAACTTCACCATAATTACCTTATTTCACACTATTATTTCTTAAACCAATTTCTTACAAAACAAAGGTAAGAAGTTATTGTTACCGTATTTAAATTATCATATGAGTTAACTATTTATTGTAAGAATTGCATTATTTATTATTGTTATATTTCCTCATTATTAAAAATACTCCTTTCATTGATTTATATTTGTTATTCTTTTATCATGTTTATATATAGGTACATGAATGTTAGCACTACTAAGACAATTTAGAAAGATGTAGTATTCTCACTTCTGAGCGTAATAGTGACAAATTAAGTAAAAGATTCAATTACAAAAATGAAACAAAATAGCAGTGCTTAATTTGTCACTATTACGCTCAGAAGTGAGAATAAATTTGCTCAATTAATTATTGAATATTTTTATCACTAATATTTGTTAGAACAGATCTAAAGATTGTGCGCTGTGACTTGTGCTTTTGCTCCACTGGTCCTACTACTTGTATGAATTTGCCAAGCTACAATCTCAAATCTTCCCACATTTTTTATTTTGTATGCATTTGCCTCCTTATACATGGCCACTTCTGCCGCTTCCATAAAACATCCACACATCGGCTCTTCAAAAGCCCCCTCTTCATCGACTATGGAGCAACATAACCTACACAAGAAGCCTGCCTTTGCAACCAAAATTTCCAACAACCTATTTGCTTACTCCTCACAATCAATAATAAATTGCTTGTAGAACTTACATTTTATTCTAGCCATCAACCACCTAACCATGATCACCTTGCTAGTGTTGACCTCGTTTTTCGTACGAGCGCCCTCGAGGATCTCCGAGCGATTTAATTGAACATCGTCGAACCCAATTTAAGCTCAAGTCAACTCGAATCGAGTCGAATTGGAACCGACTAGGTTTGATTAAACTCGATCGATGTCTGCGAGGCCCGTCGAGAGCGATTTGAGTTTAATCGGCGTTAATTTTAGTCTAATTTCCATTAAATTATTCTAGTCAAGCCGCGTCGAGTCCGAGTTCTTTTGATCTGGCCCAAGTTAAGTTTAATTTGAGACTCAATCTTACCTAACCTAGCTTAAAATAATTCTGATTAAACTCCAATACACTTTTTGATGAATTCAAACTTGAGGCTCATATCAGGAATTCGATTGAACGATCCCGATCGAATGGGCGGTTGACACGGCCCTTTTCCCTCATACTCGCAATCTTCCTCAGGCAGAACGTCGATTTGAAGCAGAGGGCAGACTCCTTTTGCGTGTTTTAAGTCGCTGTGACCACGGATCGGAGAGGGCGGGATTCCTCTCTCGGCAACAAGTTTCGTTTTACCCAAAATGAGGCTCCGAGCGGAGCATAGAGACTCTAGCTCTCGCACTCTCTCTGGCTTTTTTTCTCTTCCCCGCTTTCACGCTCAAGCTCTCTCCCGCTCGCTCCCTCTCTGATCTCTCTTGTTCGCACGACCCCAGCAAGCCCGACCGCTCTCTCTCCCTCGACTTCGCACGATCCGACCTAACCTGACGCCGGGACCGAGCCTGACGGGCCTTCTCCCGAACTCGACGGCAGCCACCCGAGCGCCCAGCTCGCCCTTCCCCTCCGTCGCTTCACTGTTCAGACCAATCCCGTCGACACGCCCGACGCCGATCCGGACAAACAACCCGAGCTCGTCACCTTGCCTGTCTTTGCCGATTGATCTTCCAAAGACTGCAGGTAAGCTCCTTCTTCCTTTCTCCCCTTTTTCTTCTCTTTCCCTTCATAGTCTTTCTTCCTTCCTCCCCTTCTTCTTTCTTCCTAGTCGTCTTCTCCTTCTACCTTGTTTTTATCCACTGCTCCTTCTTCTTTACAAAATCTGAAAATAGCTTAAATTTTTCTTTTGATTATACACGCATTTGTTGAGTGATCCATTACATTAGCCATCAAAGTTTGGTGTAGATCGTTTGTGTAACTTAGATTGAGCAGGTGGGAAAATCGTGTCTTTTATAAGTTAGATTTCCTATCATCTTTAGATATTTGCATGCCAAATGCTTGATGAAATATCTCAAAGAAGAGCCATGGTTACTTTACCTGTATTGAAGCCCTACATAATGTTTTTTTTTTATATATGAAAAGTGTATTTGATGCGTGGCTTAGAGTTTAAAAAAAAAAAATGAACTTATTTATCCAATGACATGTGTAAAGTTTTGTCTTTCTTTCATTTTTTTTTTTTAGTAAAACAAAAAAAGAGGGTTCGACGCTTGTGAATGAATGTTGTACGCCTCAAGTTGTGAAGGTCGAGAATAGTCGTTTGTATTCTACCTTTTTTTCTTGCCATCGAATGGAACTCGAGGAGTTTTTTTTTTAAGTGGATATTTCATAAGAAGGGTCTCATGCTTATGTATGTTTTAACCATGCTGTAGATGATGATTATATTGTATTGGTTGAATGTGGATTTCGTCTCTAAAAAAAAGGAAGAGGGGAAATGCATGCATAGTATTTTTATCAATGCTTGCTAGGAAATGGATTAAGTCGTTAGAATGAGTCTGATAAAGTATTTGTCATAGTTTTTTTTTTACTGTCAGTTATGCTACTCTTACCTTTGTTATGAAATAGTATTTTAATGCCTTTGAGTAATGAAAGTTATTGCTAAACATGAATAGCTTTCTTGTAATGTAGTTGAAATTTTGAGAAGACTTATACCGTTTGAAAATGAACTCCTTGCACTTGAAGTTCGCATTTGGTCTTGGTTTGAATCCCACATTGGTTGAAGTTATGTGAAAGTTCTTTCTTTATCTTGACAAATCGTATTGTGTTGGAACACATTTGCAAAAAAAAATTGTAAGTTTTTTTTTTTTTTTTATGTTTTTTTTTTTTTTTATTGTACAAGTCGTGATTTAGTGGGAGGATTTACATGCATGTAGATTTATTCACCCAAGTAAAGTCCTCATGTTAATGTCATTCTTGTCAAAATCTGCATGCAAAATCTTGTTGGAAAGAAAAGATAATAAGGCTTGTTTTAAACTAGAGAAAAGTTGAAGGGTTTTCTTTTTTATGTGTGCTTCAAATATGAGTTTTGTATAAACCCAAATATAATACGGCTTCATGATGGTTAGAATATTTTCTTGAATGTTGGAAAAGTAAGGTCACATCAAATCTGCTTCGTCATTTTATTTACACTTGGTAAAAAAAAAAAAAATGTGTTTAATTAGAAATATGCATGTGAGGGTCTATGGGGTTAAAAAAAAAAAAGGGCCTGAGAAGTTTTGCTTAAATCCAATTATATAAGTTTTTGAGAAAAATAGTTACCTTGTCTCTTCAAAAAAAAATAGCAGAGAGTTGATTTATTATACATAGTATTGTATGAAAGAGCATGTGTTTTGAGTACCAAATATTTGCACCAAGGTTTGATACGATAAATATTTAAGCTCTTGATTTTCTAGTGTAATGACATTGTGCGAGGATAAGTGCAGTTTTTGGTAATTTGATTTGAGTCATAAATTATTTTTTTTTTAAGCAAATGAATGCAGTTTTTTTCTATTATTTTAGCTTCTAAATGTGTCAGAAATGATATAAGCGCAGTTTTTAACCATTTTCATGTGCCGATTTGCTTTGGGAACGAGTCGAATGCATTTTTTTTTACTATTTTAGCTTCCGGAGTGTTTTAGGAGTAAATTGTGTGTAAGCTTTTCATTGCTACTGTTTTAAAGTGAGATTTTGGCTTGCTTATATTATGAGGATTTGTTTTGGCATGAGAGTGAATTATAAATTTGGATTAGAGAATTACTTGGAAGGTTTGGTGGCATGTCGCATAAAAAAAAAAAAATACAAATTTGTTGGAGCAAAATTCATGTCTATTCTAAATCAAGTGATAAATGAAATGTTTATATCCATGATTAGTGAATGTTTATATATCCCACACATGTTTAGAATGAAATTGTCAAATGTTTGTGAACTCAATGTGCTATTATCTATGGTTTTGGAATATTATTCTTATGGTTAAAAAAAAATAAGTTGACTCTAAATCTCTTTTCGCTATAAGTTTTGGTTCCAACATTAAGTATATATATGTTACCTCATAGAGAAGTTTTATAGCTTGCGGTATATTAAAGAGTTTTACGATTTTGTTTTATTTCGAGGAGATTTGTGATTGGCTTCATGATTAAAAAAAAAAATTTTCTTAATAGCTTTATGCTATGATTTCATAAGCGATCTTCAGTGGTTTCATGATTAAAAGTTTTTTTTGCTAATTATTTTATATCGAGAGGCTTTATGTGAATTGTTTTGTACTGAGATTTTGTGTATTTTATGAGTTTTTGTCTTGTGATTGTTTCTTGATGAAGGGCTTTATAGTGCCTATTCATTAAGAGACTTCCACAAGTAATAACCCCACCCCAAACGAAGGGAGAGACACTTGATTGTGGGTTGTTTTGGGTAGATTTTGTGTCAAAAAGAGGAGATTTTGGAAGATGGTTTTGTAGAGTTTTTGTGTCAAAATAAAATGAAAAGAAAAGTTTTTTTTGGGGTGGATAGCTTTTTGGAAGTTTTGTGTAGTAATCCACTTAGGAGTCCTTGTGAACTATCTTGAAATCTATAATTTTGTTATTAGACTTAATTAGTAGGATCCCTTAGTGTCTTTTGGGAATGATTAGTGCTTTGCCATATGAGTTAAGTCCCCTTAGTAGTCACTTCTAAAAAATGAATTTTGGAGATCTAAAACTTTAGTAGCTTTATGTTAGAAGTCCTTAGTATCCTCTTTGGAGCAAGACAGTCCTTACCCCTTTGGATTCCCTCTTGAATATTAGTCTCTAAAGTATAGAATTTTGGAATCAGTACAAAACAGATATAGTCTAGCTTTAAGTTTAGCTTTAAAAGTCTATTTCCCTTAGTTGCTTTAAGCCTAGTTTGTAGTGTGTTGTGGGTAGGTGTGTCAATAATATCAAGTGCCTTATTTGGAGTGGGAATAGCAAAGGGCATTGTTGCTATTATGGGATGTACTTGACTTCTACGAAGTGCATCCAATAACGACAATGCCTACACCCCTTTTTGTATTCGATTTTTCGTTAGTTTTCTTCGCCGTTTCTTTTGATGTTTTTGGTACTACATGCTTGCAAGATAAGGAGAACTCAAAACACAAGCAGCCCAACAAGTAATAAAAAAGGTACGTTCTTTTTCTTTCCTGCATTGCAATTCTTTCACTTTATTAACTGCTTATAGAACTGCTCTAATACACCTTTCTTCTGTATTTTTGCGAGGTACAATTTGGAATGCAATGGACAAGGAGCACTTGGAGCTGGAGCTAGGAGAACCAGATTTAAGCATCAGTCGTCCCTACTCATCTAGTAGGGGCGCTACGGGCGGAACCACCGGGTCGTAGCCCCCGGTGCTGTAAGTCTACTAAAACCTCACGGCCTCGGTGTGAAACAAAGGTGATAGTTAATCAAACATTAAAAATAAAACATCCTAAAAATCAATTCTAAAATACTAATATTTAAACTTTAACTAAAATCTCTTCTTTGCCCTTTCAACAAATAAAAATAATACACATACAACTCTAACTAAAACTAATCCTATATAGGACTTACCAAAACCACACAGCCTTCACACACTTAGATGAGTTTGATAGGGCACGACTATTAGCTTCAGGTTAGGCTGTTGTTTTGCTTTACTTTTCTGTACTTTGTTGTGACGCTCTGCATGTGACCCGTGTGCTGGTTGTTTTCGCTACCTGTTGTAGCTTTTCTGTGATGTTGTTTCGTACTGTTTTGCTAGCTGCTCTTTTCTTTCTTGCACTGTGGTTGTGACGTTAGAATACCCATAGGTTAGGCACGCTCTTTTATACTAATGCTGTCTTCCTGCAGGTGGCCGTGCTCATATAATGCTGCTAAAAGGGGGCTAAAATTAATAATTATTTATAACTGCTTTAGGTACCTGCTTCAGCTGCTTAGCCCCCAATAATCAGAGCACGGCCAAGTGATTAATGTGTGCATTTTTTTTTTAATTCATATAACTGCTTGGGTGAAATTTTTATTATAACTGCTTAGGATAACCCCTGCAGGAGAGTCTAGATTTTCTTTTCTTTCTGTTGAAGTGTATTTGATAGTAAATTTTGTGAAGATCTAAAAAATAAGGCATTTTTAAAGAGATAGGAGTCCAAAGGGAAAAGTAAACCCTTACAGAGGGTTTCCTTTTTCATTTGGATATCCTTTTGGAGCGTCCGCTACGAGGAGTCCAAAGGGAAAAGTAAACCCCTACAGGGGGTTTCCTTTTTCATTTGGGCATTCTATTGGAGGACGTACTACGAAGAATCAGAAGGAAGAATGAAGACGATCCAATGACGAATCAAGGAAGAGAAGAAGAAGACTGAAGAGATATAAAAATGCCTTATTTTAAGATTTGCGTCGTTTCCGGGTTGTTGTCGGTGGAGCCCGGCCACCATTCCTTACTGTACTCTGTGATGTAATATTGTATGGCACTTGCCATGGACACTCTTTTTCGTGGGATTTTGTTTCTGTTGATTGCTTGTTTACTTTGTTTGCGCAGTAGAAATGGCATGTTTTTCATAGGTTTCTTTCTTGCATGTGCTTGTGTCTGACCGTTAGGCTCTTTTAGGATAAAAATTCTTCTACTCGTAATTATTAAATAAAATTTTAAGATTAATTCACATAGAAACCATAACGACTCTAGGGAATAGCCGGAACCGTCCGGGGGCGCATGCACGCATTCTCTCTTCTATTAGACAAATTTCCCCGCCTGAGGGTAGAGTCCGGATAATCTGGCCTATGAGGATGAAGTGCCGGACCTGGGGAAATTTAGTCATTCAAAAGTTATTTTTATAAAGCCTTTTTAAAATTCATACATATCTGATTTGGAGACTTTAACCAGCATAAGTGCATTAGTAACTAATCGAAATCAAAATTTAATTGCATTAGTTTTAGGAGCATTATACCACTCATAAGTGTGGGATCAATTAGGGATTTCTCTAGTTTGTCGATCCCAAATTCAGTGTCTAAACTACCCACCCTTCTTCATACAGACTGGACAGCATGGATTTTATACGATTAGGTGGTTTTAGCTGGCTTCCTTTGTCAGGCAAGGAATAAGCCCAGACTGCATTAGTTAGGTCGTAGATGCTAGTGTTGTGTGTACAACACTACATCTCTTATAGATTTAGGATCTGAAGGTGAGTGGTACGAGTGTACCCCTATACACTTTATTGGTAGGTAAGCTATCCATCCTTTCGGAAGCTATAAATCCTACCCATCCGCGTCACACAGATGACGCCACCTCCTTCCTTCTCTCGTGCATGTCTGAGTGCGTTGTCCCTCTTTCTTTTCTCCAGTTTTCACTTCTCTTAGCCGGCCGGATGTTGACTGAACCCTGTATGACTGATCGAGCCAAGTTGGGACATTCCCCTTTGATTAGGAAAACCTAGAAATCCCTTGCACTAAACTCACTTTAGAGGAGATAATCTAACGTCCTTAATCGAGAGTCTTCTTAGATCGAGGTCTAAGATGTAATTAACTACGGGGGCTTGCGCCCGTAGGAAACCGATCCCCACAATCAAATAAACCCTATTCGGTGCTGATGTATCGAATAGGGGAAATCTCGTGAATTTAGGGTTATAGATATTATTATCCATCGAGGTGTGTAGGTGAAAACCCGCTATCCTCCATGGCTAATCGTATCTATAACTCCATCTGCTCTTCCATCGGCCTGCTTGTGCCGAGTGTAAAGGCCTACGACTATTTTGTCCTACGGGATAGTGTGATCGTACCCTTTGCATTCGAACCACACGAGCGGAATCCTTTCGGAGACCCACAGCTAGTAGTGCCAAACTCTTAATTGATTTCCTTTCCTATAACTCAAGCTTCTCTCCATCTTATCAACCTAATAACTTTTAATTACAAATCTTTTATTGTGCCATATTCAACACCATAAACCTTACGTAAGGGCAGGCACCATTAATTTCAGACATACTTCTTCAGGATCATCTTTTATCCCCCCCTCAAATTTCAATGTCAATAGATTAAGCACAAAAAAAGATGCCAACATATTATGTAGATCATATCATCCCTTAAAGGAGCATGTGCTTGCAGACATCAATCTTACTCTTATGAATGTAATAAACTTAATAGATGATAATATACATATTATCGAAGAAAGCATATCAAATCTAATGTGTTTAATTCATATAAAAATGTTAATAATGATAATGTTCATCATCACATTACGCCGACTCATTAGAGGTGTTACAATGGCCAGTCCTGCGAGCCAAAGGAAGTGTAGGATTGCCAAGACATAGGTTTAAGCGGGCTTGTGTGAGGCTTGGTCACACCAGAGCTTGCACGGCTTGAAAGGTCTAGGCCACCTTGGCTTAGATTAAGTTATCCTTAAACTATGCCTAAAGAACTAAACAAGCTTCCTACAAGACAAGTTAAATCAAAGAAAGCATCACAAAATTACACAAAAGGAATAATCATTAACTCATCACTTAAATTGGGTCGACATAAAACATCTCAAACAACAACCCTCATAATAAGTATGCAATGTTATCCTAGAATGGTTGAAGTTCAAAAAGATCTAAGATAGGAAAGAAATTCAAAATCCAACAATCAACGCTCTCATAAATCACTAAGAGAGACGAGCATGATTTATTTCATAAAATATGATAGGAATTAGATTTGTGCACAGCCAAAAACAGCAATAACAAAGAGAAAACGCATCAAAAATCAACAAGAAAGAATAATATTATGGGCTAATTTTATTGATATCAGCACAATAAACCAAGATACAAGTTAAAATACTATTTGAGAGATTGATCGACACTCCACAAATCCTAGGCGCCGATAGAAAAAACTCCAAAGAAAATTACTCCAAAACACCAAATCACATAATAAAAATAAAACAACCTAATTAATCCAAAATAAACCTTCCTAATTCCCTCCCAAATCTGAATTAAAATCAGTCATCTTTCCCTAAATAAACCATCCTAATTCCCTCCCAAATCTAAATTCAAACCAGCCTATTTTCCCAAGCAAACCTTCATAATTCCCTCTTAATTTTGGTTTTCTATAGGAATTAAAGGTAGAATTAATCCTCTTTGAGCCCCCTCTCTCCTTGCCTGTAGCCCACGCTGGTGGGCCCTATAGGCCTCTTCCAATCGCCAGCTAGACTGGCCCCCTTGTTGGGGCCTGTTTGATTGGTTTGAATGGCTTAGCATATCCATTAATACTCTCCTCCCAAAGAGCCGCCTTGACCTCAAGGTGGAATGAAAAAAATACTACTGTTGAATCATCTAGTATAGTTTCCATGTTGTTTCATAGTCAGGCAGATCCTTTCACTCGATCAAAACTTCCTCGGTTGAGACACATGAAATACTAGATGTCTGGTGGAAGTAGGAGGTAGCTGCAAACGATATGCCACGGTACCAATCCTCTCCACGACCTCCTAAGGCCCATAGTGCCATGGAGATAACTTTTCATTTTGAAGGGTGTAATCTATGTTGCACTAAGGTAAGATGTATTGTACCAATACTCGACCTAAGGTAACCACTTCACCAAAGTTTTGGGTGTTTCTAATACAAAATATCTCAAAATAATCTCCATACTCCTATTCGCCACCTTGGTCTACCCATCAGCCTATGGATGATATATTGTACTTCTATTCAAAATGGTCCTCTGCATCCTGAATAACACTCTCTAGAAGTTGCTCAGGAACACTTCTCAATACTGTTGTAGGAGTGGCTGAACCATATCTGGTGCTTCTATCTTCTCCCCATCCTCTTCTCCTTCCAAATTATACAGCTTAACCAAAAATCCACTCTTTCTCCCTGAATTGCACTCACCGTGATTTTAAATGAAACCATAATTTTGGACATACTGAATCCCCTCTAATAACTACTCCCCTCCCCTCAACCTTGAACTCCATAATTAGAGCCTTCCAATCAATCTTGATCTTCCCTAACTTTTGCAGCCACTCCATTCCTACTATCACATATGTGCTCCGCAAATCCAATGGTAGAAAGTATTCCAATAACTAAACCTCTGAAAGGATTAAAATCACCTATTTAAAAATTCCTCTACTATTATATATTTTTCTTGTTCCCAACATAACCCCAAACCCCTCATGTCTACTAATTATAGTCCCAACTGATCCACCATCCCGTTGGAAATGAAGTTGTGGGTAGCTCCACTATCCACCAGTACTATCACCTCCTGATGCTCAATCCTCCCCTTAACATTCATGGTGTGGTTCGATGTGAACTTGACCACTGTGTTAAGGGATACCTTTGCAACATATGGGTGCAGGTGATCATCTTCCTCCTCTACCTCCTCCTCTCCAGCATCTTCCTCCTCTCACAGACTGCTAGGATCTATAACGAATGGTCTTTATAATGATGGCCTGGAACTTGAACGAACTTCTCATCAAACCTAAAGAATAAATACATGGCACTCATCTCCTAAATTTCTAACTCCGTCAACCTCTTGAAGTTTCCCATGGTTGAACTCCTTCACCTTTATCCCTTGGGGCATCCTTCTGAATAAGCATTATTTGCACCTTTGGTGCCATAAATGTAGTGGTTGTGCAATATTCGAGAATTGATGCTATGGCTACTCCTCTCCAAGGAGTTATTATCCTCCACCAGCTAGACTAACTTCATAGCCTTCCATAAGCCATGCGGTCTCAATACTCGAATATCAAACTTGAGCCCCTTTATAAAGTTCCCTTCTAGCACAGTCTCTGAAAACCTTCTCAATTGAATTGAGAAGTACTCAAACTTTTTCCGGTACTCTATCATCGTCCCCTCATGCACCAAAGCAAAGAACTATTTATAAAAATCTCCTTTCGGATATGTTATAGTATATGGTCTTTGAACTCTCTCCAAATCAGATCTAATCTCACAAGTCTCTCCACTAGTACCAAAACAAAGCCTTACCCTCTAGACATAGAGCAGCCACAGAGAGTTGTTCATCTTTCGTCAAGCCATTTACAGTAAAATATTGCTCCACCCTATAAATCCACCCACGAGCATCTTCTCTTTAAAAAATCAGCATCTTCAACTTTCTCACCCTAAAATCATCACCATCCCAATTGCTTCTTCCTCCTCCAGTATAGCAATTGTTGTGATCCCTCCATAATTCCATCTCCCCCAAATTAGCTCTCCAATCTTCACCATTCCAATTTATTCACCGGCCATGCCCTTTATCCATTCCCCTCCTTGGAAGTGACTCCAAAGATGTCATCTCCTTTTATTCCCCCAAAATTTTCACCTCCCGATCCTCTCACATCATCCCTATATTAGGATTTTCCCTACTTCCTTATTCGGACAACGGTGCACTTACCTCCGATGATGTTGCCTTGGCTTGAAACTCTAATATCTTTTTCATCATCTCTTTCATATTCAAAATTGTACCATCAATTGCTGAAATTCACTCTATGAATTCATATTTAAGATTTTCAACTTCCCCATAAAGTCTTTCCTCCAACGCATCAACCTTCTTAACCGTCATAGGTCCCAAAAAAGGTGCTCTGATGCAAATTTGATAAGAATTTGATCTCCACAAACAAAAATAGCAATAACGAAGAAAAAATACTATAGAAATCAGCGAGAAAGAATGATATTATAGGCTAATTTTATTGATATCGGCACAACAAACCTAGAACAAATTAATCTACTATTCGAGAGGTAGATCAAAAATAGAGATTAAAATATTAAAAAAAAAAAGAGAGAGGTAGATCGACTATCTACAAATCCTAGGAGCCGCTAAGAACAATTCCAAAAAAAATTACTCCAAAATATCAAATCACATAATGAAAATAAAACAACCTAATTAATCCTAAATAAACCTTCCTAATTCCCTCCCAAATCTGAATTCAAATAAATTATATTTTCCTAAATAAACCTTCATAATTCCCTCCCAAATCTGAATTCAAATCAACCATCTTTCCCTAAACAAACCTTTATAATTCCCTCCCAATTTTAGTTTTCTATGGTACGTAATTAAAGGTAGAATTAATCCCCTTTGAGCCCCCCTCTCTCCTTGCCTGCCGCCCACACTAGTGGGCCCCACAAGGCTCTTCTGCCCGCCAGCTAGACTGGCCCCCCTTGCTAGGGTTGGGTTGATTGGTTGGACCGACTTACGGAATATTTGTTGATTTTTCCATAAGAAACCCAAAACAAGGGGACAATTAGTATATTTTTAAAAATAATAATCCTAAATTGGTCTTTTTCATCTAATCATAAAGGCTGGATTTCACGCTTTTTGATTCCCAATCTCCTAAGAGATGTGGCAAGGCAAGCTAATGATCCTTCAAAATTTGCACCATTAAATTGCCTTAAGATTCATGACAACTCTCCAATCAAATCAATACTAATCTCAATTCTCAAGGCTTCATTTGGGATCTAATTCTCAAAATCAAATCCAACACTAATCTTAAGCCCAATGCATCCAATTATACGTATATTACCTTAGGGGTATGATGTTCCAATCTTAAAGGTGAAGGGTCACAAATCCGTAAACCACAAATGAACTTTAGGGGAAAAAATCTCTAATCAAAGGGAACTCCCATCAATTATGAATTTCAAAGACTGAAATATCTTCATTATCTATCAGTCACTTCATCAAAAGTACCAATCCCCATTCAAGCAACTATAAATATCCCCTTGGAGGAAGGTGCGAACCATTGGGAGATGCCATTACATTTTTTGGAAAATAAAAAAAATGGAGTCATTTTCATCCTTACTTTTGACCTACTTGAGCGTCAGAATGTCTACCAAAAGAAACACTCCTTGGGAGTTGGGCCAAACTCACAAGTTTTTAGGTTGTGTGTAGGAATCTAGTGTTCATTTTAAATAGCATATCACAAAGAACTTTATTGACTTCAGATCACATACAAAATGCAACCGTTTGAACAAACAAAAAAAAAATTACATGCCAAATGCCAGGCCCTTGTCTATATTTGGGATTCAAATTAATTCGAAATGCAATCGTTTCTTCTACAAGCAGAAAATCTTACAAAAATTACATGCTCTGCATTGATCATGGGATATGCAATCTATAAATCCAAAAATAAAATGAATTCTCAAGCATGATTACTAAATTAGGATGCTATAACATGATAAGAACCCTATCACATCTTATTAGATAGTAAGGACACTCTTAATTATACTTGCACTGTACTAACAACAATTAAAAAATCAAATTAAAATATTTCTAATAACAAGAAACAATATTCTTTTCTTCCTTTAGATGATGTTACAGTGGCAACAAAGATGAAATCTCCAGTAGAGAGTAAAAAAAATTAAAATAAATCATTTTTTATAGTACAACAAAAAACATAAAAGTAAAAAAATAAAAAAATAAATCTACATTAGTCTAACTGGATAAGCACAACAACATATTAAATATGGGAGTTCAAAGAAATTTATTTAACGAAAGATGACTGAAATGGAGACATTCATGGAGAGATAAATGGCAACTAATAAAAAAGATTTAAAGCTTTGAGGCTAAACAAATGAATAGAGATGTAGGTAATGGTTATCCAATCACAGAAGTAAGATCGCATGTCATTGATAGAAAAATTACATAGCAATAAAACCATCCTAATGGTGGGACAAACTTTATAGATTATGAAGGGTCATTATCCGAAGGTCAAGACAACTTTTCTGATATTCTTCATTAGGTTTCTTATTTTTCTTTGACCCAATGACAGATAGCACCTTACCTGGGTAAGTGAAAACTTGTCTTCATTCATATAAAGTTATATAATCAAAACTTTTAGCCATTTCTGATCAAGAAGGGCAATCAAATAGATAGACTCAGACGAAAGTTACCCACAAAAAAGAGAGAAATGTTAGGGAGTCATCTGGTCTGCTAATATATAATTAGAAGATGCTAATCGCCTGATTTATTGGCATCTTAAAATAAGAACTATGCAAATGCAATTTCATTCCTACTCAGTTGACAAATACACGTCACTCAAATATGATGATATCTAGATGCCAAATGATCTGAATTTGAACAAAATACATATCATTTGACAAATAATACTGAATCAAGCACACAAAATATTTGATATCCTTAGTTGTAATAACATAGCAAGCCTTACCCTAAAAATATAAGAGGAGAAGGATCAACAAGTTATTTTATTCATTAAAATCCTCTTTCTTACTGCTTCTTTAAGCAACTTTCTAGTACAAAAATTACTAGAAAGCTGCTTTAAAAATCAATAAGAAAGCCGTCACAAAACGAAGCCTTAGATACCACCCAAAATATATGACATCAACATGAAAATTTATCTTAATAATGAACAGAACATATAGCATCTGAAAAATATCACTAAACCTAACACATATCGTTTGTCTAATGAAAATGATATCTTGATAACATTGAAAATGAACCAAACAGGTTCTAGAAGCAAAGAAATAGATGTAAAACAACTAACCCAATCTAACCTCCATATGAAAATGATATGTGCACGTTAAACCTAAAAATTTACTCTAAAACCTAAAAACCAATGAAAGACTGCTCCTAAATCATTGAATCTTATTATATGAATAGAAGACCATCAAAAACATCAACAATTTTTTTCCTTTTGCAGCCTTTTCTGGTACGCCCCACCACACCTCAGTTCATTGCATCAAATTTCCTAGAAATAAAGATAAAAGCTAGCAATATATCTCAGCTCAAGAACATCTGGGAAGGAAAAGAGCAACTAAAGAAGCCATAACGAAACATAAGATAACTCCAGCACCTATTCAACATCTATCCTTGGAAAATTACAGTCAAACTCAGACAAATAACAGTAAATTTCTCGCATTGAATACACAAAACGTCACAAAGTTGACATACGGCACACAATTTTACAATCCCTTTCCCCAAAATTTTCCCTTCAAAGTAAGAGTATCATAAAATAAATGAACAACCCGCTGATAAATTAAAAGCATTAGTTACCCCCGGAAAAGAAAAATCCAAACCCCCATGAAACAAAATGAAAACCCAATTGACCAGAAGCCCGAGCTGAGAAAAATCTCAAGCCACCAGAGATGACTCAGCTCAAAGTCGCCCACTTTCAAAGCTAGCATGAACAAAACAATTTATTGCAATATAATCATCAAATTATCAAACGCATTTTTCAATGAAAACCTAGAAAACACAACGCACATCCAGAGAGCTTGAATGGGAGAAAGCTCCGCAGATCATACCTCGTCAGAAAAAGAACGCTCGATCCAAAGAGGGCACTGCGGCGATCTCAGAGCTTCCAGTACTCCGACTACGTCCGATCGAGGACAGATCAGCGGCGCCGCAAAAGAACCGCGACAAAACGGCAAAGCTAGAAATGAGAAGGGGAGCAGGAAGACGACGAGACAGCGAAATACCGACATAGATGGAAAGAAAATCGCTCCAAGGGGGGTGTGATGAGAAATCGAACTGAAAATTCAGGAACTGCTTCTCTCTCTCTCTCTCTTCCCCCCCAAAATTAATCGCTTTAACGCTCGGGCTGATGAAGCTCCCCACGACCAAACAATGCTGGACGGGTTGACCACTAGATTTACGAAAGTACCCTTGGAAAGCATGAGCCAAGCCAACATCAGATTTTTTTTTTATAATATATTGATTATCAATATCTATAATTAATTTATATTTTGGAGTCTATTTAATTTTACTTTCAATAAAGTTATTTTTTAATTTTAAATGGTGTTTTAACTTTTTATCACAATGTAATTTTTAATAATTTATTTTAATTATTTTAATCTTAATTCTTGATATTGTATTTTTTATTATAAATTTAATAAATTTACTATAAATATTGATAATTATTATAAGTTAGAATACTTACGTAGTATTTTATAAATTTTCATATATAGATAATTAAATAACTCCTTAAGCATCGAAAAAGCATATTCTTTATGTGAAATTTTTAAATAGCCTTGCGAAGTTTTAACTCGTATTTTTAACTGCCTGATTTAAGTTTATTTGGAAGATTTGTTGATATCTACGGGCTCATGTCATCGAATTTCACTTTTTGGACTAAAATTAGAGTTCATATGACTTCGTATTTAATTCACTAAGTTTTTAAACAATCAAAATTTATTTTTGATCATGTTGTGTGCTAGAACATTCGCAACGTTATATAGATTTTATCATCTCAGCGTTGAATGAAATCATGCATAAATTCAAACAAATAAGATAAAAATAGCTCATAGGAGTCGCGTAATTTTTTACTTGTAAGTATTTGATTTAGGTTTATTTGGAGTCTTATCCAAGGGTTTTTTTTTTTATATCCATAGATTCATCGCATGGAATTACAATAATTGGACTAAGGAATTGAAAGAAGCAGAGGTTTACAGTTCAATAGTTGAGTGACTATTAAATATTAAAATTATTTAAATATGATGTAATAATTAAAATTTTAAAAGTGAATACACAATTAACTTGATTAAAGCTCATGAACTAGCTAGATTACGACTCATCATAAAGCTCGTTTAAAAGGCTCAATTAATCATTAATATGAATATAATTATATAACTATTCAACTGGTTTAAAAATAAACAAAATTAATAATATAAATGCATAAATATATATAATTTTTAATAAGAATAATAGTTAATGTAATATGTAAAATTTATAGCATAAAATAGTTTTTGTTCTTAACTTTCACAAATACGACCCAAATTTGTAGCCCAACCCAATTTCATTGTTTAACTCGTATCTAGTATTCTTACATATTTTTTAGGCTTCGTTTGTGACAACTATCTTATTGCTTTCTAAGACCGCTTTATAGCAAAAAAAAATTTATTTAAAAAGTATTTATACTAGAAAGTTGTTTTAAAAAAGTTGACGTAAACTTATCCCAAATGAAGCTTTTAGGGTTCTCTTGGAACAACTTTCATTCTGCTTTCTAAAGTAATTTTTTAATACAAAAATTTTGTACTAGAAAATCGCTTCAAAAAATAGTAAGAAAGCTGCCCCAAATGAAGCCTTAGGCTTCGTTTGGAACGGATTTTTTATTGCTTCTTGAAGCAGCTTTTTAGTATAAAAATTAAAAATTTTGTACTATAAAGCTGCTTCAAGAAGCGATAAAAAAGCCGTCCCAAACGAAGCCTTAGTCTCACATCATAAAGGAGTTTTAACTAGTGTTCTTTATATAGCGTAAATCATAAATAACTAGTAACAAACCAAGCTATGTGCCAACTATGTATCCTTATTGAATTTGCTATGATAGGTGGGCCATGATGATTGATGACAATGATTATTAATGTTAATCGTCGAGCAAAGCTTTAATATCCTTTGAATTTGTGAGCTTCTCCAACTCTAATATCCTTTAAATGCATAAAGAATAATGTTGATCTACTTATAAATTTTTATAGTAATATTTAATTATAGTCAAATTCTTAAATACTCCATTGAATGAATCAATATTTATTCTCTTATTCATTTGATATTCTTTAAGCATTTAAGTGTCTTAATAATATTAAAATTAAGCAAACTTAGGCTCATTGGATCCTTCTCATTCAGAGATCATTCGTTGCTTCGAAAAATATTGTGAAATTTTCAACTTTATTTTCAAGTGATTGATTTAGGACAATTTGGACTAAAATCAATGCACTAATGTTGTCGTCATTTGCTCGTCTTGTCAGACTATTTATTTCAACTATAAGCTTGTTGTTAAAATCAATGTTTGGATGGTGTACAGTTGATTTTGGAAGTTTGTAGTTCATATTTGCATTAAGATTTGTACTTTATCACATGAATTTTTAATGACATATTTGACAATCATATATTATGTTTATCTCGTTAAGTAGGTTATCCATGATCATGAAGCTTTCGCGAAAATTTTGATGCAATATAACATCTTTTTAAATACATTTTAATAGAACTTAAATTTATGATATGCCTTGTTTAAAAAAGTAAATTTACTTTAAAAACTTTGCCAAATGAGTGCGAAGGACAAATTTGACCTAGGTGGTTTGTGGAGGGGCCGGGTCATTATTTTTTTTTAATCTTAGAGATGTCAATAAACAACCTAACGTGATAAAAACACAAATCCAACTCAAAACATTCTAGTTTGGTGGGTTAATTAAATAAAATTTAAAGTTGGGTTTATGTTAAAATATTTATTTGATTAAATTTAAGGTTAGATTCAGATTGACCCAAAATTGGTCCAATTAATATTCGGGTTTAGTTTAAATATATCAAGTTTGGGTTAAGGATATCATTTTTGAGTTAAATGGGTCATGTTCGGGTTAAACGAGCTATTTTGATCTAAATGCTTGCATGGTCTATACTACAAATGCTTTAAACTAGTCATCTTTGGGTTAGTTAGGTTTTGGTTAGGTCACCTTTGTATCAATTACTTTGACCCGTATAATAAACAAATCATATTCAAGTCAAGCATATTTGTGTCGAGTCAACTTCGAATTAGATTGAAGCTTGACTCGCTAAGCAGGGCTAATACCCCTAATTTTCTTTATAACATTCACATTATTAAATCACAATAAAACTAATTAGTATTTGTGCATGTGTCAATTTTGAAGCGTGTCATGTGCCAATGGTAGCTAACTTTGAAAACAAAAATTTAACCTAATTTTGTGATAACTACAAGTAAATACATTGATATTTTTATTTTTTTATGCAATGAACTCATGAATGACATATTATCTGATTTTTTTTTTAATTGTATTGGAGGCCACCTTCAATGCTCCATGTGCCTTCCTTGATTATGAAAAACATCAACTTTAAATGCAAACACATAAGTAATGGCTTGTAGTGGGGCCTACTCTTTTCCCTATTTATATTTATGCGCCCCCACCCCCCGTCAACCACATTAGAACTAAATATTATAGCTACTTAGCTCCAAGGAAGATGATCATACACAATTTTGGTGAGAAATTTGTTCGTCTCCGATGAGAACATTCAGTATCATGAGCGATTCATCAATCAAATGTCTTTAGGAGCTACAATAATTCTAATACAAGAAGTTGGCAATGTTAATAATCATACAATCTTTCTTGTAGCATAGAAGTGAAGAGAGAGAGAGAGAGAGAGAGAGAGAGAGAGAGAGAGAGAGAGAGAGAGAGAGAGAGAGAGAGAGAGAGAGAGAGAGAGAGGGATGGGGGTGATTTTTTTTTTAATTATTTTATGCATGGGAGTCATGGTTGATTGATGAGTGATTTTTTTTTTTTATTTATGAGGCCAACTACTAAGACTTTTAGTTTGGTTTTCAATGGTCATGCATTGGATTATTCAATGCTGACAGGTGTCTTATTGATTATGAAAGGCTTGAAGTTGATAGGCTATCATATGCGGGAAGAGCTTGTAGTGGTTGTAACTTACAGCATCAGTAATATTAATTTCATGGGGTTTACTTTCATATCAAGTATAAATTATCTCTAAATATTATTATTTTTATCAACAATGAAAACATTTGATCGTGAGAGTACCATAAAATATCATTGACTATTCAATTCATCTGGTTATGAGAGCTGCAATAGTTTTGGGGAGGATCAAATTGAGGGTTGATGGAGACAGGCGATGAAACTTCGATATTTTTATGGTGAAATATTTTCCTTTCTTAGTGAAATATTAATGACACGAATGATTCGCAATTTTCATGCAGCTCATCTTGGTTCTTGGTTAGGAGCTTTGACTAGCAACTAAGAGGACTTGAGTTTGAGTCTTATGTATGTGATGTGTGTGTGAGTTTGGCTTAATTGGACTAAATGACATAATTTTGCTAATTGTGGAGGTCACAATGTCTTAGGGAGTCTAGTATCTTTAAAATTTTCTTAATGAACTATGCATATATAGATTACAGGCAGGGGCTGAACCCCCCCCCCCCCCCCCCCCCCCCCAAAAAAAAAAAAAAAAAAAAAAATTATATATTATTCTTTAGGTAATTTGCCCTATTCTTTTTATTTTTTAGTCTTTATTACAAAGAATTTTAGGCAATTACCCCCCTAAAAGTTTTTAACTACTGTGGTCTTTAAGCAATTGCTTGCCCCCCTTAGACTCCCGGCATATCTGCGAAGCGTACGACGACCAAGGATATGAACAAATAGAGGTTGTTATTGACTTGATCATTTTCTTGTAGTGAAGCGTCGAGCCAAATTCTTGGCAACACTAACAGTTACTTATAAGTTTGCTCTTCTGAAAATTAAGGCTGGTTCCGCCCCTGATTATAGTTATGCCTTATAATAGCTGAGGGGAAATTTGAACTTCTTGCTACAAGATGAGTCCATCAAGGGTTGCCGCTTAGCCCGTAAGCTGACTTAGGCTTTGTTTGGGAAGGTTTTCTTACTGCTTCTTCAAGCAGATTTCTAGTAGAAAAAAATTATTTGTTGTACTACAAAGCTATTTTAAGAAGCAATAAGAAGCCGTCCCAAATAAAGTCTTAGTTGCAGGAGCTAGACCACCCCTTCCCTTTGGCTCAGAGAGTTTATTAATTAATTTCTTCTTGAACTTCGAGAATTACATAGTAGAAATATATGCAAGTGGGACAAAGAAAGCACAGGTAAACACCGTACTAGAACATCAAAGTTACAAACATATCATTAATGGCATTGTAGAAGATGAATAATCAGCTATGCCAACTTCAGTTAATCCTGCAAACGAAGCACTACTTGTCATTTCTCTCTGGTAATTCATAGTTAGAAAGTGTTGGAAACTAAGCAAAAAAAAAAAACACCGAACACTTTTTAACAAGTTGTGCAACTAAAGCTGAGTGAGTAACTTTTTTTTCTTCGTAGTTTAAAATTTTAACTTCACATCAGAAGAAAACAGAATAGGAAGCAAGCTTAAATTACTTGGAACAGTCAAATTAGGACAGATAGCGAATGGCAAGCTGATGCCACAGCAATGTGGAAGTGCCTGCACAGCAGTAATGCTTGGTTTGAACTGCTTTGCTGCTGAAAATAAGTAGCTACTGCTAGAATTTTGTTGCTGGCGAACCGGGCTTCATTTGGTATAGCTTTCTTAATGTTTTCTAAAACAATTTTTAAGTAAATAAAATAGTAGTTTAAGAAAATTTTATACTAAAAAATTATTTTAAAAAACAATTAAAAAGTTGTCACAAACGAAGACTTTAGACCAAACCTACTTCTCGACTTGATTTCTCTTGGTTCAATTTAAAAAATTTTGTACCAAAAAGCTGCTTTAAAAAACAACAAAGAAGCTGTCCCAGATACCAGAAATTATTCTATGTATTCACCGGGCCGTCCTGAGGCAAATTAGAGCACACCATGTCACCCGGTACACAACGGTACATAGCATCTGTACACAACAAAAAAGTGACGTGACACGCTCTGATTTGCCTCCGGATGCAATCTGGTGACCGCACAGAATAATTTTTCCCCAAATACAACCTAAGTAATTTGTGAAACTCAGAAGCTGGAGCATGTAATATAAATTACCTGATGTTGTCTCCATATTTGTGGTTATCTTATTGAGTGCCTATTAAAAATTTGTACATATAATATTTTTCAAAATGATTTCTAATTGAAATGAACTAAATGAGCTCATAGATGGTTGGCTTTTTCTTTGCAGTATTGCGAGAAGGTCAGTGTTTGGTTAGACTTTTGAGAACACTGAGTGGTTGGTTCACTGCAGGTTGAAGCTGATTTCTTGCAACATTTTGTTTCGTATATTTATGGTCCATATAAGTTTCTGGAAAACAAGACTATGGCAGTGGAAGAAGCAGACTAATCAATCATCACAGTAGAAATAATAAGAGATAGAGTGCAATACATTCATTCTTCATAGAAATATTTGACATGAAATAGACTAGTGGTGTAAATAAGTCAAAGTTATTTTTCTCTTAAGTTTAAGGTTTCGTTTGGGATAGCTTTTGGCCACAACTCTTTTGCTGCTTTTTTTAAAAAAATTGTGCTAGAAAGTTGTTGTAGAAAGCGTAAGATGTAGTTCTCAAATTCTTACAAGAACTTTCTTTAAGATTAAGTTATCTTTTTTTTACAAAAACTCACAACATGCATTATGAGTTCTCTAACTCTTGCAATAACTCGCATTCCAAATTATGCAAAAGAAATTGAAACGAAAAACATGAATTTACATAAGTCTTAAATCCACAAGATCTTAAACAAGATGATTTTCACAAGATTTTAATCGTAAGAAAACATACCTTGATTCATGTTGAATTCGTTGAATTCTAAACTACGATTTCTCTCTCTTTTCCCTTTCACTTTCTTCTTTCATGAGTTAATTCTCTATAGAACAAACTAACTCTCATAATAAAAGATATAGTGGACCGGTTGTTATTTGCTATAAATTAGTTATAATAACCGCTCATAAGAGTTATTTGATCAAACAATATATAAACGATTGATCAAATTATCACTTCTTGACCAATAAGATTTAAATATAAATAATTAAATTTCAATAATTCAAATATATGGGCCACTTAATGATTTATATAATTAAAAATATATACTTAAATAATTATTACGACGTCTTACATAGTTATTATATTTAATAATTCTAACATAAAGCAGCCAGAAAATTGCCACAAACAAAACCTAAAAAGTAAGAATTTAATAATAAAAAACAACCAAATACATCTATTAATTTCAATTCATCATGTCCATAATGACAAGTTATAACTGTAATCATACAAGTTCACAAATTATTCTCCATATTTATAGATCATAGTATTTTTTATCCTCATGAATTTACTTATCCACTAGGGATATAGTTGGCTAGCATTGATGGATGCAATTGGCACCTCACTTAAGGCTTGACAAGAACACAAGCAATTGCCATTTTGATCACAACTCCATTTGGGGCATTGGTGGCCACAAACCTTAGGACAAAGAGGGCTACAAATGTCTTTGCAATCATCATCTTTTTTGCATTGTGTCGTTGTATTGACATCAAATGAATTGA
This sequence comes from Dendrobium huoshanense, assembly GCA_016618105.1. Taxonomy (NCBI): domain Eukaryota; kingdom Viridiplantae; phylum Streptophyta; class Magnoliopsida; order Asparagales; family Orchidaceae; genus Dendrobium; species Dendrobium huoshanense. Next base: position 3,463,460 of record CM028342.1, on the reverse strand, counting down.
CTCTTATCGTCTTGTAGTTGTCTTCAGTAGATAATGCTTCTGCACGTAAAACACTCATCATTATCATCAGTAGACTTAGGTTTCGGATGGGATGTATGGCTTTTTTACTGCTTCTTAAAGCAGCTTTTTAGTACAAAAAATAAATTGCTTTAAGAATCAATAAGAAAGTCATATCAAATGTAGCTTTCTTATTTGGGACGACTTTTTTATTGCTTCTTAAAGCAGCTTTTTTGTGCTAGAAAACTGCTTTTAGAAGCAGTAAGAAAGCTATCCTAAATGTAGCCTTAAGCTTGCAATATGGATTCAATGTAATAAATTCTCATTTTTTTAATTCAAAAGTAGTTGTCTTTATTATGAAAATTTCAACATATGTATAATTTTTATTTTGAGAAAAAAATATAGGACACTTCATATGCACAAGATGTATGAAATGCATTAAAAATATGATTTTGTTTTGCAAGATAAGTGAAATCAATTACTTTTTTACATAGAAATTGATGAAAATTAACCCACTAACACACAAGATTTAGTCATTTAAGAAAGTAAATTCTAAATAGAAAGTAAACTAGCAAATCCATATATATATCATATGGATCACTATTAAATTTTAAAGAATTTAATAAAAATAAAAAAATATTAATTATAGTATAATTTATTACACTTTTTTAGATTTAGTAGTAATTATTATAATTTGAAGTTGCTGTATACTAATTTCTTATAAAATATACAAAAATATTTCCTACAGGACTTTAGTGTCCAAAAAGCTTCCATCATAATTTAGCATAAAATTAACATTTTCAATAAATTTTTTTTATTAACAAGAGAAATTGGCAAAATGACTATATATATAGTTGATACAACGAACGAGCTAGTAACATTGTTTGCGATGGAAATATCCGTCACTAACAGCGGCGGCTTTGCGACGGTTTTTCCGTCACATTAATATACGACAAATATTATGCCGCAATTTGCGGCGAAATTTCTGCCATATATCAGCTGCAAATCTGCCGCAAAATACTTGAAGAATGAATGTTTGACATACCAGAAGAAGATCTGACATACCAATTTACATTGAATGAAATTATAATCATTATATGAATGAGGAAGGTTTGACATACCAGAGGAGATTAGCAAGAGGATTAGAGAGAAAAGACCAATGAGCTTAACCATAGCCATTGAAATTAGCTTGAGTTACTTAGATTCTTATGCTTTGAATTCTAGGGTTTGGAGCATTTGGGTGCTACTTATGTAGCTTAGAAAATGCATTGAATATGTTAATTACTTTGCCTTAAAATAGGGGCAGATCTACAGTTAGCTTAGGGTGGACAATTGAATACTCCCAAAATTTCAATATATTAGTTATAGTAATACTATTTTAGGTATATCTTCCCCAACAGTGATCCTAATTTGTCAAAATAAGAACAAACTGTGCTTGCAAATTTGTGATCTTCTTTTAGATATATTTTAGGTATACTTTCCGAACGAACAATCTTAATTTGACGAAATAATTAAGGAAAAAAAACTTACAAGACTCGCAGCGGCTGTGCCTGTCTTTCCCAATCCCACCAATGCCTGCGAATTTGTGATCTTCTTTTCTGTCTTAACAAAATCGTGAAGCTTAAGAAGTTGTCGCGGATTCCCTATTTCCTAGACTAGAGAGCAATTATTAGGTGCAGATACTGGAAGTAAAGATGCATCCGGATATTGTGTATCTTATGCTTAAGCTCTGCCTACACTTTGCTTATTTATTGGGTATATAATGTGTATTTGTAAATATGCAGTAAATAAACAGTAAATATTTAGTTGTGAAAATTTGCTGTTTATTTACTGTGTATCTACAAATACGCAAAGTATAAGCATAACATACACAGAGTATAAGAAGAGTATAAGCAGAGGATATGCAGTGCATCTAGTAATTCGGATGCATCTCTAAGTTCGGTGTCTGCACCTAATAATTGCTCATTTCGTAGAGCAGGTAAAACCATAAAATTTGCTAAGCCCTTTTAAATACTTTCTTTTGGCAGCTTTTTTTTACATATTGTAATTTCTTTTGGCCAGTTGAATGTATATTTCAATATGAAATTATGTTAAATGTATGGTTGAAAATGATGATTATTAATGAAAGTGACTTAAATTAGCATATAGAATCCAATAGGATGGATTGTAATAAGAAGTATTTTTCTTATAACCAAATGTAATATAACATTTATGACAAAATTCTTATTTGATTATTTTAATAACAACAAAATCAAGCATTTGTCCCCCTACGTGGGGTCGACTGCATGAATCATTTTTCGCCATTGTGTCCACTTAAAAGTCAAATTCTCATTTAAATCTAATAAAAAAAGATCATTTCTAATATTTCAAAAAAGATTAAAAAAAATTGTAATAATAAAAAATATAAATATTTCTGATAAGTCGTCCATATTTATTTTAAGAAATAAAATTAAAATAGCCCCTAACAAATCGATTTTAATGTTCTATTTGGAATATAACAAATTGATTTTTGAGAAAAAAAAAAAAGATATAGTGCAGCAAATATAAGAAATTGATATTAATTATAGTCAACCAAAATTATTCCAATTAGAAATAATTTTTGAAATTCTTTCTTCTGAGAGTACAAATAGTAAATGCAATGAAGTTTCTTTTGTCCTTTTTATCTCAAGAAAGGAAAGAGTGGAGATTTTTTGTGTTTATTTATTTATTGCACCTTATAGCATGTGTAACTTATGCTTAACCTAATATTAATTTTCCATTCAATGAGTTAGATTTTATATATATATATATATATATATATATATATATATATATATATATATATATATATATATATATATATATGAATTTAATGTTTACTGTGTTTACCTTTCAATATATGGATTGATATTTGAAAAAAGAAATGTGTTGAGGTTGATATTGATAATCTTCCTGTCGACTATGGGATTCAACCATCAATTTGGAAGAGGGAAATAATTTGATGAGCATATTTGGTGAAGGGATCCTATCAGTCAAAAAATAATAATTTCTCCCAAATAATAACAGGAAATATAGCTATGAGGTTTAATTCAAAAGTATTTGAAAAATATCCAAAATGGTTTTAGTATATCATACGCAAAGATGCCGTATTGTGTTTGTACATTTATCTATTCAAGCCTCAAGAACAAACAATTACACGTCAAGGTGGGGGCAATTCATTCGTTGGTGAAGGATTCAAAAATTGGACGAGAGAAATTATTAGCTCATGTTATGGATTATAATAATGGTCACAACAAAGCAACATGTAAATGTGAAAATTTAATAATTCCTAGAGTGGAGAGCATTCCTACTTAATAGCTTAGTAAGAATGATATGAATAAAACAGAATATTATATAATGTTATATGCAACTGTTTAATTTTTTTTTTCAAACCCAAAAGGCCTCCATGTTTAACAGAAAAGGATGCAAATACAGAGCAGAGAAAGGTCTCGCTAAAGCTCCCAAGAGCATCAGTACATGAAGAAAGAGAAACCTAATGAGCCGTAAAACAAAATCAAAACAAGGATTAATTAAGATAACAAGAGACACAATAGTGAAAAAGAAAGACTCAGGAGGCAGTGCAGACCCACCCCAAGCCAAGCAAGGGCCCTCCATTGGAGGCAACAAACGAGGAGTGATAGTCCACAATCCAACCCGCAAAAGGCCGCCAAGGTTGCCAACAAGCTAGGCCCAAGAGGTAGCACACTGAAACCTCATCATCATAGCCTAGAAAAACCACCATCTAACAACGAAATCACCATCCAACCGAGAAAACCAACTACAAATCATATCGAACGCACTACAAGAAACCACCAAAAACCCAAAAGAAAAAGCCGCAACAAAACCAAAACTAGAAGAAAAGTCATTTCTTCTTCGATTTACGCTTTTTCTGCTTACTATATTTAATAGGAAGTTCACCATCTACAATTTGTAGACATCTCAGAAAAGCATTGTCCCTCGAATCTAAATAATTCCATCAAATTCCTCTCCATCAGTTGGAAAAAAATCAACATTTAACCAATACCAATGCATGATCTCATAATCCCTGACACTGCAAGATAAGTGCGAGAGCAAGGCAACATTAGAGATAACAGAAATAGGGACCTCAACCAATCTCCCATTCCACACCATAGGATCAGCACCCTTAAAAACATGAAGATCAGCACCCTCATCACAATTCAAAGACAAAACCCCAACTTCAGCCGGAGCACATTCACTGTTCCCATGAACTCAAGAATCATCCTCATCAAAAAATTTTGCTTCACCATCACTAACAACAATATTAGAGCCAGGGGAAACTAAAGGAATAGTGACCATATTAAGTAAATAAGGTGTCGATCCACCAGCCTCAACAACCTCACAACTGTGAGGTACATCAGAAACAAAACTTCCATCCAATAAATTACCAGAGGAAGGAACAACCGGCCCAACAATTGGCAATGCCACGTCAATGTCATTAACTGCTTGGTTAGGAGGAACCAGCCCAACAACTGGTGCCACCAAATCAACAGGAGACCCACCATCAGAAGCAATCAGAATCATCGGAATAACAGGAGATCCACCATCAGAATTACCCGAGGAAGGCATAAACAGACTCAACGGATTAGAGGTACCAAAATCAGCATTACCCTCACTATCAGCATTAACCACAATAGCAATTTCGTTCCTAACAGGGTCAATAGGATTCACAGAAGTAGCAGGAATGGGGACATAGGACAGAGAATGACACTCCCCTCGAACATGACCAAGAGCTTTATAGAGATCTCAAAAAGGAGGGAAACCCTCCATTTGAGCTTTCTGGATGTAACCCAACTTATAAGAGCCAAGCCATACTTTATCGGGATAATTTTTAGTTATGTCCAGCTCAACCAGAACATGCACTAGGGAGGGCCGCGAGCCAACAGAGTTGGCATTATCAACTTTTAGCGGGCGGCCAAACAAAGAACCCAACACATGAAGGATACAAGGAGCCAACAAATGGGGCCGTAGATTGGGGAAGGAAATCCAAATGGTGATAACCGGTGATTCAACACCGATATCAAGGGAAGGAGACCATTTAGTAATTTTCATGTTGCAATTAAAAACAAGGTAAGATTGACAGAAAAATACTATACTATAATCCATTTCATTCGATAATTTAATCAGCACATGAGAAGAATCAAGCAAGATAACAGAAAATTCAGCGGATAGCTTAAGATTGAAAAAAAAACATATGGATGGTATCCAAGCTAGGCCGATGGGAGGGAAAAAAAAACAACCAAGACAAACTGGAAAGGTGCCGCCAACGAATTAATCTCCTCTTCAGAGATCCACACAGTAGGTAAACCGCAAAATGTCATATGTTTGATAGACAGAAAATAGACATTCGAAGCATTACCATATAAAGCGTCCACATACTGTATCAATTCCAATATTATTTGAAATAATCAAATCTAGGATGTGTTATGCAAAACCTTCATAAATAATTAAGTAAAAGTCTTTGGAATTTGAGCAAACTGAACACCATTAGTTTGTAAAAGTTATTTTAAGTGGAAGATGAGAGCTAGGGGTGGAAGATGAGAGCTGAGCCGGCTGGAGCTCGATTTGTAACGAGTTAAAAAGTCGAACTTATCAAGTCACGAGTTCAAACTAGAGCTTATACTTGAGTTTGCATATTAAAGGAGTTTGAACCCAGCCTGGTTGAGCTTGTAAACTTATTAAGTTGCTCAAATAACTTAAAATATGTTTAAAAATTAATTTAAATGATCAATATATAATATATTTAATTTTTTAAAATTAGTCATATACTTATTCTAAAAAACTGAAATTTCTTAATTTAAATTAAAAAATTGAGCTTAACAATTGGTTCAAACTCGAGCTTTTCAAACAAGCTTAAGCTTTCCAAATGAACTCGAGCAATCGAGCCGAGCTTGAACCTATAAAACTTTTAACGAGCCAAGCTCGAGCTTAAAGCTTAGTAAATAAGCTCGAGTCGAGCTCTAACTTAATAAGAACTAAATCAACTTAGTTTGATTGGGTCGATACTCGACTTGAGTCGACTCATTCAGACACTTAATGAGAGAAAAAACTTTCGATAAAACTATCAAATTAAGTAATCCCAAAGGAAGAGTTAATATTATGACGAGATGAAAGTTTAGTGCAAAAAGATCAATCTAGAAATGATTCACAAATTTTTGTTGGATTCTACAAAATTTTAGCTTCCAATAATCATTCATCATAATTTAGCATAAAATTAATATTTTCAATGAAATTTTGTTTCATTACGAAGAGAAAATTCCAACCGAAATGGCTATTTTTCCAATAATATAATGTACATTGAACGAAATTATAATTATTATATATTGCTGCTATAATTATATTCCTACTATAAATTTAAACTTTAAATAGGGTGATTTTAGTTGTCCATTTAATAAATGATGGGCTTATATCAAAATTTAATATTTAATGATATCTAAATATAAGCTAAATAAACTATATTCATGCTTCTTTATATTTGGTTTAAAATATATATATTTAAGGTATTTTATTTACACAAATGAATATGAGATAAAGCATTTATGTCTAGTTAAATGCTTATATTTAAATAAAATATTTTATTTTTAAGTAAGAAGCATTGCTTAATAGAAATTTATGTCTATTATGCATTTCAATATTTAGCAATATCTTCTATCAAATAAAATTGTATGGGAATAAAATATTATATGTGAACAAATAATTTATATAAACAAGGCATTTATATCTTGCAAAAAATTCTTCTTAGGGTAATTAATATGTTAATTTATGTAATTAGACTACGATCCTCTGACCTTAGTCGCTCGTCAACTACAATCCTCCGACATCCGTTGCCTGCTGACTACGATCCTCGGTCCAGCACTGCTAGTCTAAAGTCCTTCGATCACCATCGTCCGACTATGATCTTCTATCATCTATCACTCACTGACTATAATTCTCGGACTAACGTCACCCACCTACTACGATCCTCAAATCACTTTCGTCTGATTACAATCCCTTTGACTCCCATCACCCGCTAACTATGGACCTCTAAATATTGTTGCCCGACTATAGTCCTTTGACCTCTTTTGTCCACCAATTATTGTCCTTAGACCAACATCATCCAACTATGAACTTCCAACCACTATCGCATGAATATTGTCCTTCAAATCTCCGTTGCTCATCAACTACGGTCCTCCGACTTCCTTTACCCATCAACTATAGTCTTTCAACCTTCATCAGTTGCCGACTATGGTCCTCTGACCTTCATCGTACGTCGAGTATGATCCTCTTATCACTGTTGTCCAACTATAGTCCTTGAATCACCTCACCTAACTATAGTCCTTGAACCATTTTTGTCTAACTATGACCTTTTCACCACTGTGGCCAGACTATAATACTTCTGACCCTTATTTCCAGCTAACTGTGGCCCTCAGATCACCATAGCTCAAATATACGTTCCTCCAATAATTGTCACCAAACTATGGTCCTTCTAACTTTTTTTTGTTTGTCGACTACTATCCTTCAACCATTGTCTCCTGTATGCTATAGTCTTCCGACTTATATTCTTTTGTCTATTATCACATGGCTACTCTAATACATATTGGCTTCATTCCAACAATCACTAATAATGTCAACACATGCCATTACTTATAAGATTTATGCAAGATGTCGACATCAACTATGACTCCCAAACTTCATCTATGTTGATTCCTGTTAAATGGCTCTTCCAACTTCAATCATATAATATGTTCTTTGAATTGTATCAATATCTTCCCTCAAGAAAGGTATCATTTATAATCAATGACAAACACTAGTGAAATTGTATTAATTGGGTCATATCCTATGATTTTCCCCTTTCTTGAATTTTTCTCATAAAAAATCCGTTGTCTTTCACAATTCTAGCACTTCGTCTCTTTATCTATGTATGTGTGTTTGATCTTCTTATAAAACTAGGGTATCAAACTCTCTATCTCTCTACAGCTGTGAATGTTCTGACACACTACACTAACAAATTTTATTTTTAAATATAGAGAGTTCAAAATTCATCATAAAGATGCTCATATATAAAATCTTAATCTTGAGTTATTAATAAACTTCTATTTGTGAAATATGATTTTTTGACTCACTCTAAAATCTTAATCTAGAATTCATTCCATTGAATCTTGAAAGTAAAAAAGTTAGGTCTCTTCAATAATTAATTCATAACTTGAATAATAGAGTACTCAAATTTTGTGATAAAATCACAAAATTTGTTGTTCATTAGAGAATTAATTGAAATTTAAATCTAAAGATATAGTTAGTAGGTGAAAAAATTGCCTAGCTCTAATTCAAGGTTAAAAATATAGTTAGCGAGGTGATAAAATTGCGTAGCTCTAATTATGAAATTTTTTTATGATTATTTTTTGTATATATTAATTAAATAATTTAAGCAGGTGATAGTTAGTTAATAGAAACTAACTAATGAAAATTTTCACAAAGCCTCTTGTAATATAATGGAAATCCAACAATTTATAAGGAAGTTCTCGTTGCTACATTCCTTTCTCCTAATGCTTATGATAATGTGCCGAAATTTTAATGTCGTTTGGAAATTTTAGCTGACATTAAGCTATTGCATGCTCAAATTATGGATGATTTGGAGAAGGAAACTTCAGGTTCTGTACCAGTTCTGCTCGATCAAGCTAGCAAAGAGCAAGATCAAGTTGAAAGCGTAGCTACTATAATAACTGTGTTTTGATCGTACTATTCTTTTACTGTGGACAGAGAGCAATCTGGATGATTCTCTTTGTCCGGTGTCCTCACCTAATAATTTGCCGTAGACGGTGGTGTGCACGGCAAATTATTCTGTCTGCTTGTTGTTCTTTTACTGCGCTTTTGATGTATTTTTGCAAAAGGGCAGCTAATACATAATTTTAATTGCATATTAGCTGCCCTTTTGCTGAAAATACAGCAAAAGCGAGGCAAATATCTTACTCATTGAGTATTTGCTGTCATTTTATTACGCTTTTGCTGCGTTTTTCAAATACTAAGTAGAAGGGCAACAAAATGACAACTTATATGCCCTTTTGTAAAAATATATCTGATGCACCGGATACCTGGAATGACCCGCGGTTATGCTCACACACTCAACGGCTTGGAGTGTGCCCACTATCTTTTATGCTTTATTTGCTAGTAACACCTTTATTTTGGTCTTTTTCCTTTTACACAAAAATAGCAACAACACTTTACAGTTTTACATATAGGTGAAAAGAGGTCTTAGAAAGTATTGAATGTTATCTTTACAAAGCTTTTTACAGGAATACAAGGAGAATACAGAGGTTTTCCTTTATCCATTTTTCTGATCCTTTGCTGCATAGTGTTCATTTGTTCTTTTCAGGTATCTCGATCCTGCAGAAGGCATCAAGTGGTATCAGAGCCAACTTATACCTGGAAATAGAATGACGGACAAGGGCAAAGGACCTGCGACAGAGGAGGGTCGGTCGATTGAGGCGTTGTGGGCAAACCAGGAGAACGCCAATCGCCGAATTGAAGAAGTCGCCGCCGATGTGCAGCGACTCGCGATTGATATGCGCAGGGAGTTTAATCTCCTGCGTACGAGACCTGTGAACCAAGATCATCCCCGTGGGGAGGCCCGAGTAAATCGGCAGATACCACGAAGAAGAAGAGGAGAGGAACACTTTGGAAGACGACATCAGTTCAACCGGATGGAAGCTTCTGATTCTGAGGAAGAACCCGTTCTGACGCGGGATTTGAATCTACCATATTCTAGAGGTGAGGAGGTAGATGATTTCGAAGTCGCAGATCCACCACAAACTAGGCGAACACCGCAAAACCGACAGCAATTTGGGGAGTTCAAGGTAAAAATGGACATTCCATTTTTTGATGGTCATTTACATATTGAGGATTTCCTGGATTGGGAGAAAGCCGTGGAAAACTTCTTTGATTACATGGATATCGATCCGGATAAGAAGGTTAAATATGTAGCTTGTCGGTTGAAGGCCGGGGCGAGCGCATGGTGGGAACAAACACTGCAATCACGTCGCCGAGAGGGACGTGACCGGATTCGTTCTTGGCCGCGGATGAAGCAGCTGATGCGAGCACAATTCCTTCCCACTGATTTTGAACAAATCTTGTATATGAGATACCAGCATTGTGCTCAAGGTACCAGAACCGTGAGTGAATATACGGAGGAATTCCAAAGGTTGAGTGCTAGGAATGATCTTAATGAGTCAGCCACACAGTTGGTGGCTCGGTATATCGGAGGCCTCAAGGATACTATACAGGATCAATTGGAATTGAATGACGTTTGGTCGATGCCGCAAGCCATCAATTTGGCCCTGAAGATTGAGGTTCAACAAAATCGAAAGCCCAAGACGCCGTATTATCGTCGACATTGGCAAGAGCCGAATTCCACTGCTATCAAGGCTCCTTCACCGACTGCAGGTAGGTCTCCTGCTTTCACCGCTCCAGCAACAACTCAGCCCAATTCCTCAAGTGTAACAACTGAAGGAAAAGCCATACAGAAGCCAAAAGGAGCCAGCTCAACTAACCCGTATGCAAAACCCTCTAACCTTAAGTGCTTCCGTTGTTTCCAGCCCGGGCACAAGTCCAACGAGTGCCCGCAACGACAACAGGCGCATATGGCCGAATTGGGGGAGGAAACGAACTCTGATCACTCAGCCTCGGAATTGGCAGAGGAAACCGTGGACGTTCAAGCTGATGAGGGCGATCCTTTTATGGGAGTCATGGGAAAATTATTGCTGGCCCCCCGCCACCGTGGCAGATCTCAGCGCCACGCCATCTTTAAGACCAGGTGTACTATTAATGGCAAAGTGTGCGACTTACTCATAGATAGTGGCTGCACCGAGAACATTGTATCCAAGACAGTCGTCCAAGGGTTACAATTAAAGACGACCAAACTCTCACACCCCTACAAGATCAGTTGGGTGAAGAAAGGGATGGACATAGCTGTCACCGATTCTTGTCGTGTGGCGTTTTCCATTGGGAAGAATTACTCCTGCGAAGTACTATGTGACGTCCTGGAGATGGACGTATGTCACGTAATTCTGGGAAGGCCTTGGCAGTTCGATGTGGGCGTTCAATATGACGGCAGAGCAAATGTCTACTCCCTCGATTGGAAGGGAAGAAAGTTGCGGCTACTACCGGGGCCAACCGAATCACAATCTGAGAACAAGGCCGCTATACACTTCGTATCGGGTCGCAGTTTAATTCAAGATTGGCGAGACCAGGCGCCCATGTTCGCTCTACTCGTCACCGAACAGAACAGTCAATTGCGGAAGCTGAATGTCACGGCTGATATTGCAGAATTTTTGGAAAGCTACCAAGATGTGACGCCAGATGTGTTGCCAGCGGAACTACCTCCATTAAGAAGCATACAGCATCAAATTGATCTAATCCCGGGCGCCACACTACCCAATCTCCCTCATTACCGCTTAAATCCCAGAGAGCAAACCATCTTGCAAGAATTGGTTGATGAATTGCTTACAAAGCAACTAATACAAGTGAGCCGCAGCCCTTGTGCAGTTCCGGCGTTGCTCGTGCCAAAGAAGGATGGTAGTTGGCGAATGTGTGTTGACAGCCGCGCCATCAACAAAATCACGGTTAAATACCGCTTCCCCATGCCACGGGTTGATGAGCTGTTAGACCAACTGACCGGATCAACAATTTTTTCCAAAATCGACCTCCGCAGTGGATACCACCAGGTGAGGCTTCGACCGGGTGACGAGTGGAAAACGGCGTTTAAAACGCCTCAGGGACTCTATGAATGGAAGGTAATGCCGTTTGGGTTGTGTAATGCACCTTCAACGTTCATGAGGATCATGAACGAGATATTAAAACCACATTTGGGAAAATTTTGTATCGTCTATTTCGACGATATCTTGGTCTATAGTGTAGACCGACCTCAACACCTCCAACATTTGAAGGTCTTATTCGACATCCTCCGTGAGCAAAAATTATATGTTAACTTGCCCAAATGTGAGCTGGCCACCGCAAGTGTCAACTTTTTGGGATTCATTGTATCGGGTAGCGGCATCCATGTTGATCCACTGAAGGTTTCTGCTGTTAAGGAGTGGCCACAACCCAAGTCATTTTTTGATATTCGGAGCTTCCACGGCCTGGCGAACTTCTACAGACGCTTTGTCAAGAATTTCAGCCTAATCATGGCACCAATAACTGAATGTCTCAAGCTCAAAACGTTTAAATGGGGAGCCGAACAAGAATTTAGTTTCAACAAAATCAAAGACGCACTTACGTCCGCCCCAATTCTAGCCCTCCCAAGCTTCGAAAAGCCCTTCGCCGTGGACACTGATGCGTCGTCAATTGGTATTGGTGCAGTGCTGTCGCAAGAAGGTAGGCCTGTCGCTTATTTCAGCGAGAAACTATGTCCGGCACGGAGGAATTGGGCGGCATACGAACAGGAGCTGTATGCGATTGTTCGGGCATTGAAACAATGGGAATCTTATCTATTACACCAGGACTTTGTTTTGTGCAGTGATAACAAAGCTCTCCAGCATATAAATACCCAAAAAAATATCAGCCGCATGCATGCTCGTTGGCTCGTCTTTTTACAAAGGTTTTCGTTCACTTTGAAGCACAAACCTGGCTCGGAGAATCGCGTCGCCGATGCTTTAAGCCGGCGGGCGGTGTTACTCACAAAGCTGCAAGCAGAACTTGTGGGTCTAGAGCATGTCACCGATTTATATGCAGATGATGAGGATTTCGCCTCCATCTGGGCTAAGTGCCTACAGACCTCACATTGTGAAGAGTATTCAATCCGGCAAGGATTTCTTTTCAAACATCATCTTCTCTGCATTCCGATCTCCTCATGGCGGCAACATTTAATTCGTGAAACCCACTGTGGAGGACTTGCGGCACATTTGGGACAAGATAATACTCTCCGTCAATTACAAGCACGATTTTATTGGCCTCGCCTTCGGCGTGATACTCTCCGATTTGTAGAGAGCTGTGCCGTCTGCCAAGCATATAAAGGAGGAGCACAAAACAGTGGGTTGTACATGCCTCTACCAGTACCGCACTCTATTTGGGAGGACATCAGTATGGACTTCGTCTTGGGCTTACCGCGGACTCGGCGAGGCAACGATTCGATCCTCGTGGTGGTTGACAGGTTCTCTAAAATGAGCCATTTTCTTTCTTGTAAAAAGACTGCTAATGCTCTCAATGTTGCAACTCTTTTCTTTAACGAAGTCGTTCGTTTACATGGCCTACCAAAGAGCATTACCTCAGATAGGGACGTCAAGTTCATCAGTCATTTTTGGCGTGAGCTGTGGAAGCGCCTGGGTACTGAACTAAAGTTTAGTTCCGCCTATCATCCCCAATCCGACGGCCAGACGGAAGTCGTAAACAGGACATTAGGCAATATGCTCCGCTGCCTGGTACAGGAACAGCCGAAACAATGGGAAGAAGTGCTTGCCAAGGCGGAATTTGCCTATAATGCGATGCCTAATCGCACTACCGGAAAGGCCCCGTTTGACATAGTTTACACTAAAGCTCCTAATTCTGTTCTTGATCTTTCAATTGTTCCTAAATTTCATTCACAGGCCGCCGTTTCTTTTACTCAAGACTATTCCCAAATGCTTGCTGACGTTCGCCAGCAAATTATCAACTCAAATGCTCGTTACAAAGAGGCTGCCGATCTCCACCGACGAGAACGGATATTCAAGGAGGGAGATCTAGTGATGGTCCGTCTTCGCCGCGAGAGGTTTATTCCAGGAGCTTATTCGAAGCTCGCAAAGAGGAAGATCGGTCCTGTTCCAATTCTTGCCAAACTCAACGATAATGCTTATCGTATTGGATTACCAGCTGACTGCAACACTTCTTCCACCTTCAACGTAGCTGATATTTCGCCGTATAAGCCGGCGGATGACGCAATCGTCTTACTCAGCTCGTCGGAGTCGAGCTCTTCTGAAGCCGGGGAGGACTGATGCACCGGATACCTGGAATGACCCGCGGTTATGCTCACACACTCAACGGCTTGGAGTGTGCCCACTATCTTTTATGCTTTATTTGCTAGTAACACCTTTATTTTGGTCTTTTTCCTTTTACACAAAAATAGCAACAACACTTTACAGTTTTACATATAGGTGAAAAGAGGTCTTAGAAAGTATTGAATGTTATCTTTACAAAGCTTTTTACAGGAATACAAGGAGAATACAGAGGTTTTCCTTTATCCATTTTTCTGATCCTTTGCTGCATAGTGTTCATTTGTTCTTTTCAGGTATCTCGATCCTGCAGAAGGCATCAATATCAAAAGCGCACTAAAAACATAACAAATTCGGACGCAAACTTGCATCCGATGTCACATGTAATAATTTGCCGGTATGCACCGCCATGAGCAGCGACGTACACAATCAGTTCTGCTCCTCTACAGGGGCTGCAGGTCGGATCCAATTCCAGTTCTGGCTCAACATCAGGAAGACTCATCAAAGTGTCTGATCTGACGATCAATCTGGCAGCCATTTGCATGCAGTCCGGTGGATTACAACACGTACGTACGCACTCTTCCAGCATGTACGCTTCTTGTTTCTTGACGCAGCTTCAGCTCTTAAAAAAATTTATCTTGACTGGACCTGGTAGACATGATCTGTCTCTGTGGATCCAATGAATTCTTTCTGAACTGATTCAAGCTTCAGCATTCTTTTTCTGTTTGGATTATTTGATGATCCATCGATTTGGAAAAGGACAAGAAAAAGAAGTTATGAAAATTTTGAAATTTTCTTATGCTTCCCTCGTAGATTTTATTTGAAAAGTGATCACGCATTCTAAGGCTTCGTTTGGGGATGTTTTCTTAATGATTTCTAAAGCAGGTTTCTAGTATAAAAAATTTCATGTTCAAAAACTTTTTTATTAAAAAAAGCTTTAAAAACACTAAAAAAATTGACCCAAATGAAGCATAAGTCATTGCTTTTTGTATTTACGTGCATAAACAAGATGACGCTTTGCTAAATTAAATGCTAATACTGTTGATTTAGAATTATTTCTAAATTGAAATATGCTTTTATTTGAAAAGTTTTAATGGCTCATTATTGTAATGAATTTGGGAATATATTATTTTCCTATATAATTGATATGATTGTGATTAGATTAATGCTAATTCTTTGTCTTTATTGGCTTTAGGCGTGGAGTCATGAGCTTCATATTCTATGATCCAGTAGAGAAGAAGATTGTCATATGCAGGGATTTTATTTTTGATGAGACTAGCATGTTGAAGTCTCGTGACACTAAGTAGGTGGAGAGATTCATTGGGACTACAGATGCATTACAGAAGTTGGAGTTTGATGCAACTTAATTTACTCCACAGAGACAGATCATTTCTATTTGTGTAACTAATTTAGCTACAAATCAAGAGGTAGAGGAAGATGTTGAATATAAGATTCCTACTCATGAGTCTATTACAAGGAATAGGACCATGTGCTAGAATATTCCAAAGCCAGCTTGGTTGAGGGATCACATTTCATTTACACTTTCAGTTACATAGGCTAAAGTTCTAGTCACTATAAGGAAATAGTGGATAATCCTAATGATGATATATGGAAGAGGGTTATGGATGAAGAAATGGAGTCTCTTCAGAAGAATACTACTTGGAGGTTGATGAAGCTTCCTCTAAGAAGAAAAGCCATTGGATGCAAATGGAAGCGTGCCATGAAGGAATTAAGGATCTTATGGAACTGTTGTTTAGTATAAGGCTAATTTAGTGGAAAAAGGCTCAACACGATGAGAATGGATTACTTATGATGATGTGTTCTCCCTAGTGGTTAATAATCTCTCAACATGTGGTCACTTGTCACTTGTAGCACAATTTGATCCTATTTTGGAGTAGCTCAATCCAGATATTGTACAAGCAATTGATATTGTGAATAAGTTTATACATGATACAATGAGTGATTGTCAAGTTGTGAAGAGTATCCTATGATATTTGAAGGGTACAATTGATATATGTTAGGAGATATAGTTACTACGACTGTGGTGCATGGCTCATGACTTGTCCACTTGTTTGAAGAACTACACTCAACTTAATCCATTGGGAGGGGAGGTATTTAGGCAACCATTTAGGTACATTCATTTAGTATTTTAGCATGGTTTGTCATATTGCACTTGCTGAAGTGAAAGATGAGGTGAAGATTGTTGATTTAGAATTATTTTCAAATTGAAATAAGCTTTTATTTGGAAAGTTTTAATGACTCATTATTGTAATTGATTAGGGAATATATTATTTTCCTAATTAATTGATTTGATGGGGGATTATAATAGGATGCTTTTTTTCCTTTAGTATTTTGCATCAAATCTATAAGTTGAGGGGTTTGAGGGCTTATGCATGAGAGGCAGAGAGAGCTCATTGTAATTTCTATTTTTTCCAATCAAGTTAAAGCAACGTCTCTTCCCATGGACGTAGGCATCTTTGCTGAATCACATAACTCGCTATGCTTATTGTGTTGTTTGTACTATGATTTTTTGTTTTGTTTTTCAATTGATTTCACAACAAATACATATTTCTTTATGTCATTTGTGAGGGACATTCATTGTATATCATATTAACGGCATTAATATTTCCAAACTTTCGACTTCACAAGCACAAATATGCGTATGTACACTTTGCCATAGCCCGACTAAGGCATGTTTCCTATGCTCTATAGCCTTTTTTTTTTCATTGATCACTCATGCAAAATAAAATAAATAGGATTGTTTCCACTGTTTTCACATCATCATATAAGTTGATAGGATAGAAGCCCTAAACACCTAAGAAACTACTTAAATTTTTTTCCAAATGATTATTAAAATGCTTATAATAAACCTAAATAAAACTTAAATTTCAAATAAAAAAAGAATTAAATCATCCCAAAATTCTCCCTTAAAATCAAATTTAACACCAAATTAACAAAAATTAAGTCAAACAAACACATTTAAATAAAATCAACTTGAATTTTCATTGTTAAATCAATTCAATTTAATTCAAACCCTAATCAACATAATCAAATCAATTTCAAACTTCAAACAAACTCATTCCAAATCCTTCAATTTCAAACGTCATTAATTGCAAATTTAAATAATAAATAAATAAATAAAATACATTTAATTACAACTATTGACCAAAACTAAAAAATGACATCTAGAAATCAAAATAAACAAAAATAGAATTAGCCCATAAGGATAAAATAAAATAAAAAAGAAGGATAAAATTATTGCATTAGTTAGGACATTCTTACTACCCCTCATGCTAGGTTTTTTTTTTTTTTGTTAAAATCCACGGAGGGGCCTACGCGTTAATATAAAAAAAACGGTTACAAAGTCCTTAACAAGAACCTTCAGCTCACTAATGCTCGCAAGAGCTACAAAATAAAAGGAAAGAAAACCTCCTAGCTGATGGTTCTTAAATCTAACAATTACAAAAATACCTAATAATAGTCTAGGGTTGCAAGAAAACAACACCCAAAAAAGAAGAGCAAAAGTAAATCATTTTTCTGACAAAAATGAACATCAAAAAATAACATTTTTCATGTTGTGCAAAGCCAGCTTGGTTGAGGGATCACATTTCATTTACACTTTTAGTCACACAGGCTAAAGTTCCTAGTCATATAAGGAAATAGTAGATAATCCTAATGATGATCTATGGAAGAGGGTTATGGATGAAGAAATGAAATCTCTTCAGAAGAATACTACTAGGAGGTTGGTGAAGCTTCCTCTAAGAAGAAAAGCCATTGGGTGCAAATTGAAGCATGCCATGACGGAATTAAGGATCTTATGGAGCTGATGTTTAGTATAAGGCTAGTTTAGTGGAAAAATGCTCAACACAACGAGAATGGATTATTTATGATGAGGTGTTCTCCCTAGTGGTTAATAATCTCTCAACGTGTGTTCACTTGGCACTTGTAGCACAGTTTGGTCCTATTTTGGAGTAGCTCCATCCAAACATTGTACAAGCAGTTGATATTGTGAGTAAGTTTATACATGATACAAGAAGGAGTGATTATCAAGTTGTGAAGAGTATCATGGTATTTGAATGGTACAGTTGATACATGTTAGGAGATACAGTTACTATGACAGTGGAGCATGGCTCATGACTTGTCCACTTGTTTGAAGAACTACGCTCAACTTAATCCATTAGGAGGGGAGGTATTTAGGCAACCATTTGGGTACATTCATTTAATATTTGAGCATGGTTTGTTATATTGCACTTTCTGAAGTGAAATATAAGGTGGAGATTGTTGATTTAGAATAATTTTCAAATTGAAAAAAGCTTTTATTTGGAAAGTTTTAATGACTCATTATTGTAATTGATTAGGGAATATATTATTTTCCTAATTAATTGATTTGATGGGGGATTATAATAGGAAGCTTTTTTCATTTAGTATTTTGCATCAAATCTATAAGTTGAGGGGTTTGAGGGCTTATGCATGAGAGGAACAGAGAGCTCATTGTAATTTATATTTTTTCCAATCAAGTTAAATCACCGTCTCTTCCCGTGGACGTGGGCATCTTTGCTGAATCACATAACTCGCTATGCTTATTGTGTTGTTTGTACTGTGATTTTTTGTTTTGTTTTTCAGTTGATTTCACAACAAATACATATTTCGTTATGTCATTTGTGAGGGACATTCATTGTATATCATATTACAACAACAACAACAACAACATCAAGTCTTTATCCCACTACGTGAGGTCGGCTACATGAATCCTTTTTCTCCATTGTGTTCTATTAAAAGTCAAACGTTTAAATCTAATGAAGAAAGGTCATTCCTAATATTTTCTAACCAAGTCTTTTTAGGTATGCCTCTACCTTTCTTAACATAAGTCAAATCTAATACCTCTACTCTCCTAATCGGGTCATTGGAAGGCCACTGTTTTATGTGACCAAACCATCTAAGGCGACTCTCTCTAATCTTATATTCTACTTGAGCTACTCCAACCTTTTCACGTATATGCTCATTCTGTATCCTATCTCAAAAGGTAAAGCCACTCATCCACCTGAGCATCCTCATATCTGCCACACTTAACTTAGTATTATGCTTCTCTTTTAATGACCAACATTCTGCACCACAAAGCATTGCAGGCCTCATTACCATCTTATAGAATTTTCCCTTAAGTTTGAGGGGTACTTTTCTATCACACAACAAGCCTGATGCATTCCTCCACTTCAACCATCCAACTTGAATTCTGCTGATATTATCTTCATCAATTTCACAATCACTCTGAACAATATATCCAATATATCTAAAACGTGTACTCTTATTAATGACTTGATCGCCCAAAGTCACAATCCCCTCACTAGGTCTATTACTACTAAAATTACACTCCATATATTCCGTTTTAGATCTACTCAAGCGAAAACCTTTAGTCTCTAATGTTGACCTCCATAATTACACTCCATATATTACGTTGTATATCATATTAACGACATTAATACTTCCAAACTTTCAACTTCACAAGCACAAATATGCGTATGTACACTTTGCCATAGCCCGACTAAGGCATGTTTCCTATGCTCTATGGCCTTTATTTTTGATTTATCACTCATGTAAAATAAAATCAATAGGATTGCTTCCACTGTTTTTGCATCATCATAAAAGTTGATAGGATAGAAGCCCTAAACACCTAAGAAACTACTTAAATTTTTTCTAAATAATTATAAAATGCTTATAATAGACCTAAATAAAACTTAAATTTCAAATAAAAAAAAGAATTAAACCATCCCAAAATTGTCCCTTAAAATCAAATTTAACACCAAAATAACAAAAATTAAGTCAAACAAACACATTTAATAAAATCAACTTGAATTTTCATTGTTAAATCAATTTAATTTAATTCAAACCCTAATCAACATAATCAAATCAATTTCAAACTTCAAACAAACTCATTCCAAATCCTTCAATTTCAAACGTCATTAATTGCAAATTTAAATAATAAAAAAATAAATAAATACATTTAATTACAACTATTGACCAAAACTAAAAAATGACATCTAGAAATCAAAATAAACAAAAATAGAATTAGCCCATAAGGATAAAATAAAATAAAAAAGAAGGATAAAATTGTTGCATTAGTTAGGACATTCTTACATAACCCTCATGCTAGTTTTTTTTTTGTTAAAACCCACGGAGGGGCCTACGCGTTAAATATATAAAACGGTTACAAAGTCTTTAACAGGAACCTTCAGCTCACTAATGCTCACAAGAGTTACAAAATAAAAGGAAAGAAAACCTCCGAGCTGATGGTTCCTAAATCTAACAATTACAAAAATACCTAATAATAGTCTAGGGCTGCAAGAAGACAACGCCCAAAAAAGGAAGATCAAAAGTAAATCAATAAGCCCAATCTTGCTGCAAAAAAAATGGTTCATACCACAATTATCCAAAAAATCGCGCAGAGACGAAGTCACGAACGACGTGCAAGTCCAGCCCTACCCCTCATGCTAGGTTGCTTAGCTTTTGGTAGCTAAGTTATAAGTCCCAAGTTCTAGAAGTAACATCAGCCTACCCTATCATCCATTTCATTATCTATTTGTGATTGGGTAGATTTAGCTGGTAGTACTCTTAAACCAAGATAATAAATTCAAAAAAAGTTGGGCTTTCTTAAATCCTTTGTGGGAAGAAAGTAGGATTCGAGGCTGTTTTTTTTGCATCGTAAGCCCTAACATTCTAGGTATTTTCTTAATTTGTATTAAAAAATGTAAGCTCTATATGTCTAATAAAATGAATAATTCAAATAATAAAATTTAAACCCCAACATAAGATTGCTTGGAGCACCTACGAGCCTCTCAAAATCTAGTGCTTCATACTCTTCTTCCTTTGACTCCGAAAAATAAAAGTTCTAAATCAGATCAATTCCCTTTGAAATTCCAAAAACATCATCCTTGCCAAAAAATTTGAAATATTAAAATAATCATTAGTCACTATATTGTATAAGAATAATTATCATTATATAAAGTGTTGATGATATTTTTAAAATATATTATATATCTAAGTACAAATAATCATTAGTCACTAAAATGATATATATATATATATATATATATATATATATATATATATATATATATATATATATATATGCACTTTTACTTATAAGTTTGCCCCCCTTAAAATTTAAGGCTGGTTCCGCCCCTGTATTAAACATATTTCAAATATAATGATGGTATCACTTGCAGCTAAATATGATATATCTTGAACTCGAACACATGGATGTGAAAACAACTTTTCTATTTGGAGAACTTGAGGAGTTCATAAATATGATCAAACCAGAGGGATGCATCAAAATTGGTTAGAATAATAAAGCAAGTCTTTTTAGAAAATCTTAGAATAGGCTAAAGCAATCTCCACGACAGTGATACATTTGACATTTATGTTTACTACAAAATATATTCTCAAGGAACAGTGTGATGTATTTACTTCTATATGACGATGATATGCTCATAGCAAATGACAGCACTATAGAGTTAACCAAGCTAAAGAGATTTCTCAATAGTTGATTAGAAATCAAAGATTTGGTTTAGGCCAAATGTATTATTAGAATATATTTAGTAAGGGACAAAGATAAAGACTTATTATGTTTATCTCAATTCAAATATATCTGAAAAGTTCTAAAGAAATTTAGGCTTCGTTTGGGACGGCTTTTTTACTGATTTTTAAAACGGAGTTTTATTACAAATTTTTTTATTTTTGTACTAAAACTCCGTTTTAGAAAGCAATAAAAAAGCCGTCCCAAACGAAGCCTTAGAATGGACACTACTAAATCAGATTCATCATTGACTTCTTAGTTCAGGCTTTTGTGTTAAAGTCAACAAGGGAGGAAGATTAAAGGTATATGACTAAAGTTTTATGTGTAGCAAGGTGCAGCTATAAAAGTATTAATTATGAATATATATGATTTTTTTTCTAAAATTTTCAAATAAGCAAGGAAAAAATCCATATGAAATCTGTCGGAAAATCCGTCTAAAAATTAGTCGGAAATATTTTATCGTAATCCATCGGAAATCTGACAGAAAATGTTCCGCCGGAAAGTCGCCATAAAATCCGTCGGTAACGAGCAATTTTACTATAGTACTGATTAAAGAGTTGGCAAGTGGATCTTTAGATATCTTAGAGTATCAGTTGATGTTGATTTGAAATACAAAAATGAAAATTAGAGTGGAGAGCAAATTGCACGTTTTGTGCAGGAGATCTAAATAAGAGCAACTCAGTTGATTGGGAGGATTGCCCATAATTTAGGCGAAATAAAGTGGAACAAGAGCTACATCTTCTTCATTCCTTTGTGTTGTCCGGTAAAATCAGGAAGAAGGGTGTGTGGTCGAGCATGGAAGTGAGAGAGAAAAGGACATTGAACCTCACTGTCTGGTTGGAACCTCTTGAAAGAGATGATGATGTTGTAATTGAAGCTAGGCCATCAATTGGGTGGATCTTTTCTTACACGGAATTGACATAGGAGACGTGGAAGAATGGAGAAATTATTCTGTGCGGTCATCGGATGCCGTTCGTAGGGAAATTAGGACGAGCCACATTACTTTTTTTACTGATTGACATAACGTATTCTGATTTTCCTCCGAATAGTCCGATGACCGTACATAATAATTTCCTAAAGGAATGAGATACTTCATGAACTAGCAGATCCTAACTCTGTTCCACGACTTTCTTCCACTTTCTTGTCAACATATTCTGATAAAATATTATTCAAGAAAATACCAACCAGAGAACCTTTTTGGACTGATACAAACTATTTAGAAAAACCTATTTTTGTGACAAGAAAAAATGTTATTTGTTCAAAGGAAAATAAAAAAGCTGTGCATTAGTTTTATTAATTTTCTTATAAATTTTGTTTTAAAATTTTATAGTTGAAAAAGGAGGAATAGAAATTAGTAATGATTAAAAAAATAATATTTGAAATATTAAGTTCTCATTATATAATGAGATATTTTTGCTTTTTTATGATTAATAAATAATAATCAGTAAAGGAAAAAAGTAAATTATCGATGGAATTTCTAGAGGAAATTTTCGGTCGAACATTCCGGTGAATTTTACTATGTAAGACAACAACGGTAAGAAATTTTATGACATAGGATCATAGGTGGGTGACGATGGTTGGATGATCATAGTTGGGCGATGGTGATCAAAGGATATTAGTCGGGCGATTGGGTAGTGGTCTAAAGGTAATGGTCAGATGGTGCTTCAACAATGTTGCTCAAATGGAGCTCTCTTAAATCTAATGACAGAGTCTAAAATTCAACTCTTCCCTCTCATATATAGAGCGGATGCCTATTTATAGATTCTCGAGAGTGGCATGCCTGATAAATATAGAAGAAATACAAAAAACCTCATTGGACAGCCTAGATTGATTCGTTGGAACATAAGAGCATTCGTTCATCATTTAGGTGCCTTAATGTTATAAGAATTAAGTGAACTTGGGCTCGTTGGATTTGCCTCATTGAGATGCTCGATTTGACCTATAAGCATGCCATATTTGAAAATCATTTGGTAACCCAAATTATATATATAATCCAAATATAAAGAACCATGATTGTGGTTTATTTAGCATATCTTTAGATATCATGCAATATTAAATAGATAGCTAATATCACCTTATATAAAGCTTAAATTTATTGAAAGAATACAAATAAATTGTTATTCAAAATGAAAATGGATAAAATTAAAGTCAGAAATGAATATGTCTAGAAATGGAAACGTATGATAGGAATAAATGCATATAAAAGTTAAATGTTCAAATAGCTTGAAGCCTATAGGCAAAGAAATTAACATATTCAATGCAATTTCTAAGCTATAAGTAGCACCCAAATGCTCCAAACCTGAGTATCTCAGGCTAATTTCCTTGGCTAAGGATAAACACGTTTGGTCCTTTCTCTCTCTGTTCCTCTTGCTAATATCCTCTGGTATGTCAAAGCCTCCTCATACATCTACTAATTATAATTTCATTCAATTTACACTACAGGAAAAATAGATATTATCGGCAAAATTTTCCCTTGGTAGTGAAACAAATTCATTGAAATTTTTAATTTTCGATGAAATTCTTATGGATGGGAGCGAATCCATTAGAGTTATTTTCAAGTGAAAATACACCGAAAATCATTGCGATAAATTCAAGTGATGCTTCAGCTGAAATTTTTGTCCATCGTGTTTCTACTAGTAATTTCTCAAGAAATCTCATTTTTTTTTTGTTTGAGTGATATTTCGTGTTTGGATATCATAAATAAAGATATTTTCAATAAAATTTAAATCATTCAAGACAATGATATTTTGAAATAATTATATGCATATGAAGTGTTTCATTTTTATTTTCTCAAAATGGAGCTTTTTTTATTTCATAAAATAAAAATTATATAAATGCATAGTTTTTCAGAATAAAGATGATTACTTTTGAATAAAAAATAAGAATTTATAACATAGAATAAAGATAGATTGGTTAAGGCTTTGTTTTTGAAGCATCTTTTTAGTACAAAATCTTTTTGAAAGTAGTGACGAAAAGATGTCTCAATTGAAGTCTAAGCTTAATGATGATAATTATAAAAAAATTAATGAAGAAAGTTAAGATGCAAAAAGGTTTTAATTTCTGAGCATACATTGAAAAGCTTGAAAATTGATTACTTTAGCCTCCTATGACTTTTATAGCCAAAATTTTCTACTACCAACTATTTTGTTTTGATACAAGGATTCCCTCAAAAGTGGCTTGTGTTAGAGCAAAGTCAAGAAGGGTCTCCTCTATATTTGGAAAGAAAATAGGATAAAAAATTATAATTAAAATTTATTTTATCATAAATAATAAATTTATTTTGAGATGAATGACACATAAATTTTAATTAATTATTTATATATTATTATTATTACAATAAATTCAATAAATTTGAGAATACTATGACTAAAAAATATATATATTTATAATATGATGGACATATATGCACATGGAAGTGTTTATAATGTTAAGAATGATTTATATTCTAATAAAGATTTATTAGTAAGAGATTAGATCACTAAGATAAGTTTGGTGAGGAAATATTTTGCTAAGTAATGGATGAGAGCACATTACCATAGAAAACCATAGTTTCACCATAATTACAAAAAGCCCCTTTTACTTCCTTAAAAGGTCATCATAGTCCAAATAAATATGATGTTTATGTGCTCAAGCTAATTTACATAAATATATCTTTGTGGGTTGAAATTAAATTATAAAATTATAATTATTATGCAATAAGTATAATGTAATTATATTTGTATCCACTATTATAAGATATGTAATAATAAATGTTTTTCACCATCGTTTTCATGTCATCATGTGAAGCAATATTTATGTCAACTATCAATTTAGGGTAATAGGCTAAATTGATGAAAGCTACTTAATATAACAATATGAAAATGACAAAGAAATTAATTTATTATTACATTTTTTGGTGGAAACCCATATAGGGCTTACTCATTAATAATAAAAAAATAGTTACAAGTCCTTAAAGGGATCTATAACACACTAACACTCAAAGAGCTATAATTAACAAGCCAAAAAGATCTTAGTGTCACAGATCCCTATCTAATTACAAAAGAAAATAAAATAAAATAAAACCTATAGAAGGTAGGCAAGAAGCCAGACTCATATTTAACATTATAAACATATCAATGCACATATACACCCATCATATTATAAATTAATTTTTTTAATTAGATTATTTTCAAATTTATTAAATTTATTTTGAGAATGATATAATACATAATTAATTAATTAATCATAATTTATAATTTATTTATCTCAAAATCAATTTAATATTTATAATAACATAAAATTTAATCAGAACATTATGGTCCTATAAATTTTCTTTCCTAATATAGAAGAGGCACTTCTTGACTTTGCTCCTACAAAAATGCTTTTGGAGGCAAAACCAAGCAGATTGCATCCTTACCATAGAAAGAAGGTTGATGGTAGAAAAAGCTAAGCTTTAGAAGCTTATATGAGGAGGCAAAAGTAATCAATCTTCAAGCTTTTCAAGGTATGCTCATACAGATATGCTTATATATACAAATTTTCTAGCGGATTTTGTCCGTCAGTATCATCCTATTTTTTTCTAGTGATCTTAACTCTCTTCATTACTTTTTCTTAATCAACTCTTAAGTTTTTCATTGTTTCTTTCTCATATGTTCTTCAATCTTTTAGAGTTTTAGGCAAGAATTTTTTTTTTAATCTTTGTATGAGCACTTAATAACATAGTTTTATAATACCATGCAATCAGAAAATGTATTCATTGAAAATATATATTGTATGACTGATGATGCAAACAATTTTATTCTTTTTTTTTTCTTTTTCTTCTTCATCATTTGCCCATCTCTTGAAATTTTTCTTGTTTCCTATTACTAAAATAGGAACAAATATGAAGAACAAAAAGATCAAGAAGAAAGCCACAGTCAAATCTAGCATTTGTTCACTTCCACCTGAGCTTCTAGAGGAGATTTTTCTAGGAGCTCTTTCAGGCTCTTCAACACCTATTAGAGATATCAGATATTTCAGACAAACGTGAGTATTATTTATTTAAATTATATAATTATTCATTAATTAAGATTAATCTTTTTCTTTTATTTATCTAACTATAAGATAATTAAATATAGATGCAAGGATTTTCATGTAGCATGTTCATCCAAAAGATTAGGAAAATATATGGATGTAGAAGACTGGAGTATGTATTGGAAAGACAAACAAAGCTATTTAAGATTTCTTCAGAGTTGTGCTGAGAGTGAAAATATTAATGCTCTCTTCTTGCTTGGATTGGTAAGCAATTATTATTTCTTAAATTTAATCAACTTATATGATTCAATATTCTTTATATATTTTGAGGTTAATTATAGCATTGAACAACTATTTGTTATGCATATATATGTTTCATATCAATGTTCATTCATACAAATTCGACAAACTTTGTAGGAGGAAATGTTCAATCGAGGAAAATACGAAGTTGGTTTGCATCATCTTCGATTAGCATCAAGTCAAGGGCATATTCTTTCTAAATATCTTATGGGACTATGGTGGTTTCATGATGATTCATCTCGCTCGCATGGTATCCATCTTTTGAAAGAGATATCAGATAATATATATCAATGTCGAAAACAAGCTTCCAAGATCTTCTCTACAATGATATGGTCAAAATGGCCTTCGTTGTCATTTATTCGCTGTAAAGATTTATCATGCGGAACTTCAACTTTGAAAGGAGATAACCTATGGTTACATGAGGAACAAGTGAAAAGAAGGTTTTGTAGTGATGCTTGCAAATGGGCTTATGAATATAAGATGTTTATCAATATGAGATATTTATCTGCATGCTAAGATTTTTTTTTAATGGTATAGTTTGTGTACTTTTCCTTTCATTATTTTGTTGTTTTTAATCCTAAGTATAATAGAATTTCATTCTTCCTACTGCAATTAATCAAATTATTCTTTTTTAATTTCTAGTATTACTTAAAACAACAATAATAAAGTTAGGATTTAAGGTCATAATATTAAAACTTAAATAATCTTTGCACTAAATAATCGTTGATTAATGCATTGAAGGGAAAATTAGATTAATTTCCAATCAATTAAGACATTAATTTAATTTTTTCAGTATCATTATTATATGAAATAGAATGTTTGAAAACGTTAGTGTTTGATCAGAAAATATTATGGAATAAAACCAATCAAATACTTGCAAAATTCTAACAAGTCGTAAAATGTTTGAAATTTATTGAAGGTTTTCTTTCATAATCAAGCAATCAAACTTAATCTCTAATGATCAACAACATATTATAATGAATAAATTTTTAAATAATTTGACCTTATTAGCCATAGTAATCTACCAACAAACGAAAGGAACTTGGCCTTCCATGTTATTCATTAGATTCAATACTTGAATATGATAAAAGCATACCCTAGTGAAAGAGAGCTAAGAAATGGCATAGTCTAAAATTTTGATGAGAGCCATAGTGGAAGTCCGGCCTTTATAGAAGTTAAAGCTAATTTGAGAGTTAATTTTTTAGATCTAAAAATTCAAAAATTCATGAAACTGAACTTTAAGATAATAATAATAATAATAATAATAATAAGGTAATACTAATTTGAGAATTAATTTCTTAGATCTAAAAGCTCAATATTTCATGAAACCAATTTTATAAGATAATAATAATAATAATAATAATAATAATAATAATAATAATAATAATAAGGTAATGCTATCTTAAATCATTAGTTGAGGAGAACTTGCTCCTACAAAGACATGATAAGTTTCTAGTTTTATTTTCCTTCTTTTGTAGCTATTTGAGCATTAGAGAGCATTTGATCCGTTTAAGAATTTGTAAACTCTAATTTTAATTAATAAGTAAGCCCCTCTGTGAGTTTTAACCCAAAAAAAAAATTTCTAGTATATTTAAAAAAATGAAAAAATTAGTTGCCAAAAGCTATCCCAAAAAAAGCATAAGCACGAGCGAAACCCCTTTTTGGCTGGGGGGCAATTGCCCCCCCCACCCCCCCCCCCCCCCCCCCCCCCACCTCAAATTTTTTTTTCATTATACTCTTATTTAGATAATTATTTGTTTTTATTACAAGGATTTTAAGGTAATTGCTCCCCCCCCCCCCCCCCCCCCCCCCCTAAAAATGTTAAAATACTATGGTCTTTAGGCAATTGCCCCAAATATAATTATACATTTTATAGATGTATTATTATTAGGCCAAACCCCGCTAGGGGGCGCTGTCCCCTTGGACTCCCAACATATATGCGAACAGTTACTTATATGTTTGCCCCCCTGAAAATTATAGCTAGTTCCACCCCTGAGCATAAGTTATAACTACAAGAAAAATATATATATTTGATTACTCTTTGAGGAAGATGAATAGAAGAATAACAACCAACAAAATACATGGGTTGGAAGAGCACAAAATCCTAGCTCTCTTCCATAACCTTCCATTACTTTTGTATATAATAATTTTAACAATATCATACTATAATAATATATATATATATAACACAAATCAATAAATATTAGTCTATTTTCATGTCCTTTGAGAAACTCTTAAATGATAAATTATTACAATTGTGCCTACCCAAATACACTGAGTAAGATTCTATAACTCAAAAATTTAACATAGTGAGTCAAACAAACAAATTCCTAGCATGCAAATAAATATCTCATATTGACAAATATTTTGTATTCATGCGTCCATTTACAAATATCGTTACAAAATTTTTGTTTCACTTGTTCCTCATGTAACCATTGATTATCTCCTTCCAAACCTGTAGTTCCACATGACAAATCTTCACAATGAATAAATGTCAAACCTTCCAACAAAGGCCATTTCTGCCATATCATTTTGCTGAAGATTTACGAAGCGAGTCTTCGACATTGATGTGTATTACTTAATACTTCTTTCAAAAGATCGATACCATGCGAACTAGATGAATCATCACGAAACTACGATAGTCCCAAGAAATATTTGGTAATAACATGTCATTGACTTGATGCAAATTGAAGATGATGCAAACCAACATCATAATTTCCTCGATTGAACATTTCCTCTTATAAATTTACATATCAAACATATTGAATTTGTATGAATGAACATTGATATAAAACATATGGATACCAGATAGATGTTTAATGCTATAAATTGCCTCATTAGTATAATGAGTCTGAATCATATCAGTTGATTAAATTCAAGAAAAAAAATAATTTCTTATCAATCCAAGCAAGAAGAGAGCATTAATATTTTTAGTCTCAGAACAACTGTGAAGATTCTTAAATAGTTTTATTTGTCTTGCCAATACATGCTCCAGTCTTTTATATTCATACATTTTCCTATTCTTTTTTGATGAACATGTTGCACAAAAATTCTTACATCTATACAAAATAAGTAATATTACTTATATGAAATTATCTTGTGATTAGAAAAATAAAACAAGGTTAGTCTTAATTAATAAATAATTATATTTTCTTAATAAATAATACTTACGTTTATCTGAAATATCTGATATCTCTAATAGGTGTCGGAGAGGTTGCAAGAGCTTCTAGTAAAATTTCCTCTAAAAGCTCAGGTGGTATAGAAATAAATGCTAGATTCTCTTCTAGTTTTGTTCATAATCTTCTTGTTCTTCATGTTTGTTCC
Source organism: Dendrobium huoshanense (assembly GCA_016618105.1). Lineage (NCBI taxonomy): Eukaryota > Viridiplantae > Streptophyta > Magnoliopsida > Asparagales > Orchidaceae > Dendrobium > Dendrobium huoshanense. The sequence continues at coordinate 3,433,307 of CM028342.1, read as the reverse complement.
TATTTATTAGCATGAAACAAACAAATCCATGGAGATGAGTAGATCATGAAGAATAAAAGGAAAAATGAATATATTTTCATTGAATACTTATTCTGATTGCATGTCATTATAGCATTAAGTTGTTCAGTGAGTTGAGAAAAGTAAAAAAATTGGCTACTTAAAACTCTGAAAGAATCGAAGAATAGACGAGAAAGAAGCAATGTAAAGCTTAAGAACAAAAAATTTAAAAAGTTGAGATGCAAAGAGTTTTTATTGTATGGGCATGCCTTGAAAAGCTTGAAGATTGATTAGTTTTGCCTCCTCTGAAAGCTTTTATACCTGAGCTATTTCTACCACCAACCTTTTTCTATGGCTATAAGATCTAATCTACTTGGTTTTGTCTTTAAAGCGGTTTGTGTTGGAGCAAAGTCAAGAGGGGTCTCCTTTATATTAGGAAAGAAAATAGGATCATAATATTCTAATTAAATCAATTTTTTATCATAATAAATATTAGTTTATTTTGAGATAAATAAGTATAATTTATGTATTATATTAATCTCAAAATAAATTTAATAATTTTAAGAGTAATCTAATAAACAAAATTATTTATAATATGATGAATGTATATGTGCACTGAGTGTTAAGCATGATTTTTAGCAGGCTAAACCACCTCAAAACTTGTCACAAACATAATGTAATGTCCTAGAATCTAATGGAATGATTGAACCTTCTTAATTCTATAATTAAATAAACTCATCACCCAACAATTAAAACGTCCAGAGCTCTTAAATTTTTCTAAAAACACAAAAATAATAGTCAACTTTTATTTCACTAAAATATAATTACAATAATTCAGATCATAGAAGTCTATACATCAAATAATAAAATGTTGGATTACAAGACCACATCTTAGCAATTTAGATCCCAAAGCTCTGCCTTTATAGCTAGTCTACTCGGTAGGATCTTTATCATTTTTCTGAAACATTAAAAGAAAAAGTAAGTTTAACTAGATCAGTAAACTCCTCCTTAACCCTTTTTGGGTTATCAAACTCAAATTTTATATGCTAAAAGAAATTACTTTAAGAAAAATATAAGGGTTTAAAATATACATATAACATAAGCAAAACAAGAGTTTGCAAAATTCCACTACATTACATGATCTTGGGATCAACACTTACTTTTATAAGCACATAATCACTTTCACAGAAGTCTCCAAATGCCATACAAAATACTCACTTTCAGATATTCGCTTGCATTTACTTTTTCACTTTCACTTCTTGTCACAAGAAGAGTGCAGGTAGCGTTGAGCGTGATTAGGGCCATCAGATGTGCGCTATGTGGGTGGGTACTACGTGAGTTGCTTGTGCAATATGGGAGAAACGAGACAACTAGATAGGGGGTTCGACATGGGTCAATTCGGATTGATCCCGGTTTATCAAGTTGACCCAAACTTGACAGAATTATAAACGGGTTCAAAAATAGGATTTGAACCCGACACGTTTCTTTATCTGGTTGATCCGAACTTATATTTTTCAGGTCAGGTTTTTGGGTCGTGTAACTTATTAACACCCCTACTTTGTGCTATGGAGCCCACATAACAAAATCCAAACATGAATTTTTACCTTTTTAATCCCAAACCTTGGTTGCTTCCTACTCAATTCAACATTCTAAGATTCATGAATATTATTTAACTTAAAATTTAGGATTAGTTACACAAAATCATTTAAATTTGATGACAAATGTTACATTCTACCCTCCTTACAAAAACATCATCCTCAATATTTCAAATCTAAAGCACCGATAAGAAGAACTTAGTTAGAACAAGTCAGGATGCAACTACCTTGTTGACCTCATTTTTATATAAGGTCAATTTTTCCCAAGTTGACTCATGGTTTCTAGGTCTTCCAAGCCTAGCATATGCATGTTTACTGATAGGGTTTCCCTTAGATGGATGTTCAATGATGTAGCACTGACTCGGCCTTATAATTCAACGCAAATCAAACCCAATTTGATCAGAATCCAACATAATTTTGAATATGATAGCGTTATATAATGTTGCCGAGTTTATTTGGCTTGATTCGAGTTCAATTTGAACCTGATAGGTTCAATAGACGCTATATATAACCCATCTCAAGTTAATTGGAACCAACTGGATGATGGATCAAACCATTGAAAGTCAATCCAACTTAAATTCAATTAAACAAAATCAAATTTGACACTAATTGAACCTAATTTGACCTAATCGACATCAATTAAAGCAGAATTAATCAATTTTGTTGTAATTCAAGCTAAATCGGCTCATCTCGAAACAATCAAAACTAAACTGCATTGATCGAGACATGTCGATGTAAATCGACTTGACATCGAGTTAAATCTACTCGATTCGAGTTCAATTTAATGACAGTGGCTTCACTTAGCTCAAATTGACTCATCTCGAGTCAACTAAAACTGAATCGACATTAATCAGATTAAATAGTTTTATTAAGACAAGTCTAAATTAAAATGTAAATTAAATTCAATAAATTAACTAACAAATTTCATTAAAATTTGCTCTCTCTCTCTCTCTCTCTCTCTCTCTCTCTCTCTCTCTCTCTCTCTCTATATATATATATATATATATATATATATATATATATATATATATATATATATATCATTGGTATCTTTATGTAATAAAAATTTGATGCTTGGGCTCCGCGTTCGCTGTGCTAGGGCTCTGCCCTAGCTTCTTCCCCTGTGGGCTTTGTTGGCCTCCGCTGCTGCTGATGGTCGCTGGGAGGTTATTTTCCTTCCTATTGTAGTTCTCTTGTGGTCTCTATTTGTTTTATTGCTGGTTTGGTTGTTTTGTTTTGTTTTCTCCGGTCGTTTTCCGGCTGGTATGGTGGCAAAACGGGTGGTTGACCCAGGTTTTTTGAATGGTTCATTTAAGTCTCGGTCGTTTGTTGAAGCCCTTTCCAATTCTTCGCCTACTGGAAATTTTTCCTGAACTTCGTAAGGGCTCTTTCCTAGGTTTGCCATCTTTATGGATTTCGGAGGAGGAAATTACTACTCTTGCCGAACCTTTTCAATTCGCCTTGGTTGGTTTTTTCCGTCGAAGAGACCGCCTATTGATGTTATTCGCAAGTTCTTCTTCTCGCTGAAACTGGGTTATGAGTTCTCTGTTACGGTCCTTGACCAAACTCATATTCTGATTAAACTTTCTAATGACCTATATTATAGTCGTGTGTTTTCCCACCGTTCTTACTTGGTGTCTAACTATTTCATGAAATTGTCGAAATGGTCTCCTCTCTTAGATGTTGGTTCTGAGTCCCCTGTCATTCTGATTTGGGTCACCTTTTCGAATCTGCGTCCCTGTTGACCTTAGTGTTATACCCAAAGAAGAAAACATGAGGACTCAAAATCATACCAGGAAACTATCGGATCCAAGAATCCCGCTGGCAAAGTCGCTCCCGTAATTCCCGCTCCGTACCTCGTATCCGTCGAAGGTACCCGCAAATCCTGCCGAAGTCTCGCCGAGACACTGTGCAGCAGCGCCGTTCCGGGATTTCTGCCAAAATCTCGCGACAGCTCCTCGATCTCTTTCCCTTCACGCCTATAAAACGAGAGCAAAGCTCTCGTTACTGGATCACCACTTCCGATCCAACTTCACACAAACTCCTGGACGCGAAATTCCTCTCCACATCCGACTCCTACCTTCGATCCTCCGCCTGTGCCGACATTTCACGCAAGCAGAGAGAGAGAGAGAGAGAGAGAGAGAGAGAGAGAGAGAGAGAGAGAGAGAGAGAGGAAGAAGAAGCTGTCACTCTTACCTAGCTGAAGCCGATCGGAAGCCCCGACGATCGTCCGTCCTCCACCTTCTCTGTCCGACGATCGAAGCCCCGATCTCCCTTACCTGTGCGCCGAACCTCCAAACTCCAAACCTTCCCCATCCCGTCCGACTCCAGGAAGCCGCAACCCTTCTACGGCGCTCCTCTCCCGTCAGATTGGGAGTTCCGACATTTTGATCGAAGCAACCACAGGAGCTCGCTTGGTCGTGAAGGTATCTTTCTCCCTTTCACGAGCTTCTCTCGGCCAAATCCTGTAAATAAAAAAAAAAGAATTTTTTTTTAATTAATTATAATAATTACTAATTATTTTTAATTATTATTTAATTATAGACATAATTAATTGATTAATTATAATTAATTAATAATTAGTTATAAATTATAAATTATAATTATCTGATTAATTATAATTAATCTTAATTAATTATAATTAGTCATTATTTAATTATAATTATAATTAATTTACTAATTATAATTAGTTAATAATTAATAATTAATTATAGATTATAATTAATTAATAATTAGCTATAATTAATATTAATTATAATTAATGAAACTATGCAAATATTATGTGATCTCTCTCTCCCTTTATCCTCGTGCCACACCGTCAAAGCTCGCGAAGGTACGGATCTTCTAAACTCAGATTTCTTGCGTCGTTGTTTGCAGTAGACCGGAAAAACTCCTATACACGCCTTTATTGCGCGTGGTGGGATGGGACGCCGGTCCGATGCGTATGACGAAGCAAGCAATCGCCTAAACTCTACTTCGGCGTTCGTGGCGCACCGGAAAACCGCCTATACATGTCTTTATTGCACATGGTGGGAAGGGACCCCGATGCGGCGCCTACGACGAGGCAGGGTCACTCATAAGTACCCCCGAGCGGGGGGAAAGCAAACTGCACATTCTTAAACGAGACATCGACAAAGCCCGCGAAGGTACGAACTCTCTAAACTCAGATTTCTCGCGTCATTGTTTGCAGCAGACCGGAAAAACTCCTATACACGCCTTTATTGCGTGTGGTGGGATGGGACGCCGATCTGATGATTACGACGAAGTGAGCAATCGCCTAAACTCTACTTCGGCGTTCGTGGCGCACCGGAAAACCGCCTATACATGTCTTTATTGCACATGGTGGGAAGGGACCCCGGTGCGGCACCTACGGCGAGGCGGGGTCACTCATAAGTACCCCTGAGCGGGGGGAAAGCAAATTGTGTCATTCATAAGTACCCCCGAGCGGGGGGAAAGCAAACTGTGCATTTAAACAGGTACCATCAAAGACCCCATACACGCCTTTATTGCGCGTGGTGGGATGAACAAAAAATCACGGCCGCGGTGTCCTCGTTAGAGGGCACCTACCATACACGCCTTTATTGCGCGTGGTGGGAAAGGCCCAGTTTTCTCGTAGTTTTCCCCTAAACGGGGGAGACGCCGGGAGGCTGCCGAAATTTCGGGTGAAGACGGACCGTACTTGGACTTGATTTGCACATCAAGTGAACAAAAATGAGACTCATACATGGACTTGATTGAACTCCAAAGACACTAATAAAAGACTTAATTCAAATTCAAAATTGAAAAGAACATGAAATTGGACTGGACTCGAGCAAGAATTTGATATTGAACATTCAAACTCCAATGACTTGAATCAAATTATAAGACTTGAACTTGCAAGACGAGCGAGGATGTGAATGAACAATCAACTTGAACTTGTACTCTGAACCTGAACATTAATGACTTGAACAATTCAAACCCAAGCGAGTACTTGAGTTGGACTACAACGGACATAGAAATGATCTTGTGTCATTGAGCTCATGAATTTGATTTGAACTGGACTTGGAAAAGTTCAGGCTTGAGTCCGATTTGAACATCGTTGGTCCCTCACATTCGACACCAATCAAACCACAACACTTCTTACGGATGTATTCAGCGTAGCACACAATGAAAGCAAATGCCTGTTAGCGCCAATAACCATCCGATCGAGGACAGATACACATGTTCTTTGCAAACTAGAAGGTAGTTGATTCAAATGTCTACGAATGTGAAATGACCACAATAAGATGTAAATCTCCTACGACAATCCCTATAACGCCTGTTGATTGAGAAGGCAATACGGGAGACCAACAATTAAAGATCCGTCCTTACAGACAAGTGCAATCTCAGCAAATCCCACCTGAGATTGGTGAAAGGTGAATGTGATGCAAGAAACGAGGGTCTCCTATGAACATTCCTAGGAGCTCGTAGCAAACACAACGGATCTCTACAGACAAATACGAGCCGCTTGTGGATAACAACAGTGGATATATCGTATGTACAACGAACCATTGTGGGCACAAGCGTAGTGTCACCTACAACAACGGTGATTAAGATCTACAAGCACGTCGGGTACAAAGATAGCTCGATGTACGAAAAAGAACACCTCTTGCAGAATGGAAGAGATGTGTGAACATATCCGAGCTAAACTTCTCGGTGTTCCAAAATCCCTGAATTCAAGAGGAAAATAGTTCTGGTATCCACAAATATCAGAAATAACAAGTCCACTACACTGACGATCTCAAAGGGAGTTCTCTTCAAAGCAACGAACTTCGAAGTCCAAAAAGGAATCCACCCCCGGTGATTGAGAAAGGGGGAGGGGGTCAACATCAAGACCAAATCGCCACCGGATCTGCAACCTCTGATACAAGCAGACAGAAGGCGTCTACGATTTACAACTCAACGCCACCGGATCTGCAACATTCGTACAAGCAGACAGAAGGCGTCTATAATTATTTCAAAGTACCCCTGCACGTGCACCTTAGTTTGTATACACATAGGTACACAAGGGGTAAATACAATCTCAACCCGCATGGGCCCTGGCGAGCGTGTTATTGGTACACACGTGACGCCTATGGATGCTGCGCGGGTTGACAATTGAATTCAAGTTTGAATCCGATCCTTCTATACGAATCAATAGAAGTCGACAAGATTCGAACTACCTAACAAAATACACGGTTGTATCGAACGGTGTATTTGTTTAAATACATTCTTTTTAGGCCTTCAAAGCCTAAAATCAAGATAATTCACTAAACAAAAGGCACAAAGCCTACGAGAAACCCGATCCCCTATCGATAAGTTGATAGGGTCGACAAGGTTCAAGCCTTAAATGGAAATGACCCCAAACACCCCGATGATGGCCGTGTTGAATGCATATCTCAACCGGAGGGATTCCCAAATGTTTTCCAAATGCCTCCCAAATATCCAAAGTTTTATATCCATATTCCAAAGCTCCACCCAAATATCTACGAAAATCCAAGACTCCCCAAAAATTCAAAAATTCCAAAAATATTTAAAATATGAAATCCATCAACGCACTTAAAGTAAAATCATCCGTCCTCCGCAAAAGTTTGTCGAGGCGGACAAATATGAAATGTTACTTCAGCTCACAAAGAGCGAAATGCCTAGTCGAAAATATCACTAGGATCCATTCTCAAACAATCTCTTGCCAGTAAGGACGTGGTACGTGTCCTCTAACCGGCAGTTTCGCCGCCAAATGGCACTGCAGGTAAACGGTTATGACCCGGGGCCCTCTGAACCGAGTGGTTTTGCCGCCAAATGGCACCACAGATAGCGGTTATGGCCAGAGCCAATACGCTCCTTAATGGCGTTAAATCCTTGAGATATGAATCAATAGGATATGATCGATAGGGCACAAAGCCCTTTGTTAGCTAAGGTGGATTCAAATTTGTCCCCTTAGACAAACATTCAACCCCGGTCTACAAGGTTCCCTTGGACGAAGCAACCCATGGCTGCCGACAAGGATCCTTCTGTCAGGTTGGGTCGACTACCTCCTCTGACTAAGTAGACCAGGGACCACGATGGCCCGGGACGACGGAACCATGGGATCTTGATCGGGCCCATCATCCATTCCCCCACCATCCGCTTTAAGTGTTAGGTGGTGAAATTTCACATTTTAAATATCAAACTTTTCAATGCTTTCCAAATTTCCAAATCCAAACTCAATTTCCAAATCAAATTTCTACCAATATCCAAACCTATTGCTGCTACTATATGCCAGATAACACGTATTTTCTACGTATCTGATCGACGACTAGCCTTAATCGAAAGTTCTCTCTCGTGATCGGGAGGGGTAATTAACTATAGGGGCTTGCGCCTATAGGAAACCAGAACTCAGATCATAAAGTCCTCACAAAATGAGGGCGAAATCTCTGGGTAGTGTCTTATCTACAAACCCATCTGCCTTCCAAAATTTACCTCGGAACTTAGTTCGTTAAAACTCCCTCGCCGAATAAGAAAAGCGAGCGGAGGCCGAGGCCGAATTTTCGGAGCCCACAGATTTCTGGCGACTCCGCTGGGGTTTGGTTTCTCTTTCCATCTTTGGCTAGTCGTCTCAGTGTTATAGTGGCAATTATTTCAATCCATACTCAAGTTCTGAGTCTTTCAAAATGAGCATTCGAAAAAAGAATTTTTCAATTGAAATAACGTATTTAGCAGTATTTTAGATTTATATTATTTGAACTGCTTGCTAATGTTATTTTCTCTTATTTTTGTGTTCTGTGTAAGTCTCTGCATTTTGAAAGTGCGGGGTGATGTATCAGATTCTGATTACTAACCCTTGCCTTTCATTTATGCAGATGGATCTACAGAACACGCCGATGACTGTCCAGCTGGGACAAGGAGCCAGGATCCAGCTGGCTAATGCTATTATTGAGACCGGAAACACCGGAGCTACCATCCAGTTCGGTAGCATTGACTTCCCGGCGATTGCTGCAATGAATGCTGTCATTCCTGTGAATGGTAGGAATATTGAAAAGTCTGCCAGAAGACTCAATGCTGATGAAGTTGTCACCCGTCGTGTGCATCTGCCGGCACAACGACCTGTTGCTGAAAATTCTCGTGGGAGAATTTCTGTGTTCGAGAGGCTATCACAGCCTGAGGCCCTGACCACCAGAAGAATTGTGAATGGTGGAAGAGTCTCTGTGGTGACTACAAACACCACACCCCTGCCGACCAGGTTATCTGCGCCTGGGGAGTACAATGCTGAAGCCTCCTCATCTGGAGGGAGGCCTACGAGAAGACAAAGGAGAAAGATGAATGCTGAGCTCCGAGCTCAACATCAACAACTCCCTGCTCACCCTTCCAATCAGTCGGCCCAAGAGCCTGAAGCCAATGTTCCTACTCGGAACAAGTTTACTGACCTGAAATGGGTTAAAAGAAACAGCTCTACTGGGGAGCTAAAGAAATCTTTCTGGGATCGACGGCCTGAAGCCCCAATCCCTCCAAAGAAGAAAGAGCCTGAAACTCTGTCTGCTCGAGTATACAGAGTCCTGAAGACAGTGAAGGAGAAGGGCTTGAAAAAGAAGAAATTTCAAAATCCACTAGTCATCGAGGCTAGGAGAACCCCGCCAAGGGATCGCTTATCCGTAGTGGCGAAAAGAAAAGAAAGACGGTACATTCCACGCGGTGAACATCGGGGTGTGACACCTGAACCATATGTTCAGGGATCCACCGCTGAAAGGTCCCGGTGGAAAGGAAAACAAGTTTGGAGGCCAAAGCCTCGGAGAAATGAAAAAGATATAAGAGAAAGAGGAACTGATTTGGGCGTGACATCCGGTGAGACTTTCCGGAGATCTGCCCCCATCTACAAACAACATCAGAAGTGGGCCCCGAAAAGGACCCATAATGACACTCCTCCAGACGGTAGACACTTTGGAGAATCCTCTAGGAGATCTCGTCTCCCTCTATCCCCTCAAAAGAAAGAGACTAACTTCGATCGCAGCCCACTGATCGAAGAAGTCCCCGTGCCTAATCAGGAGCCGGAAATCCAATGGCGTCGCCGCTCGGAGATCCGAGTACTGGAGGAAAATATAGATGATCAAAATTTAGAGGAAGAAGAACTCCTTGAAGTGGAAGAAAATATTGAAGAAAACATTGATGAATTTATGGAGGAAAATTTAGAAGAAAATATTGAAGAAAATATTGATGAATTTATGGAGGAAAATTTAGAAGAAAATATTGATGAATTTCTAGAGGAAAATCTAGAAGAAGAAATCAAAGAAATAAATAATACTCTGGACATGGAAATTGTCTTTATGGTGAGACACACCAATGTTAATGAGGAAACCTATTATGATGAGGGTGAAGATGAAGACGATCAACAACCACCGATTAGGCGAGTTTATCACCGTCGTCGTGAAGCTGGGTCCACCACTGGCAGAGGTGGTCACTCTCAAGCAGAAGAAGAAGGAGAAGAAGCCGAGGAGAATCCCTTCGCTGATGAGAATGTCACGCTTGCAGACATGCAGAGACATATGAAGCGACAGATGAGAGCCAAAGATAGAGAAATCTCTCAGTTAAATGAGAAAATGACTGAGATGATGGCTCAGATGGGGGCAATGATGCAAATGATGCAGAGAACTGTTGTTGTTGGTGCCATGCCCAATCCTCCTCCGGATCCTCCAAACTTTCAAATGCCTCAAGTCTCAGGAGTACGGGGCACTCCTGAAGATGGTCACGAGGTTCATAATGTGATCCGTCAGCCCACTCCACAAAATGTTGCAAGTACTTCTGAACCTCTGACCGCTGCACAATTGGAAGGAATAATCACAGAAAGGATCAAGGCAATCATAGCCGTTGATCAAGCAGAAAAGTTGGTGGGCAAAGGTCGTCCGTATCCTGCTGAATACGACCAAGTACCATACCCAAAAGGATATTCTGTACCAAAGTTCAACACTTTCAATGGTACTAACAACCCCCGACAACACCTGGCACAGTTTAAAGCCACATGTGGGAATACAGGAGGAAATGATGCCCTACTCTTCCGACAATTCGTCAGCAGTTTGACAGCAACAGCTTTCGAATGGTATGCTGAACTACCGAATGATTCTGTGAAGACCTTCGCAGAATTAGAAAATATGTTCGTGAAGAGATTCGCTAGTGCAACTGAGAAGATTACGATCGCTGACCTCGCTCTGGATAAGAGAAAAAGAGAAGAATCAGTGACTAAATATATCACTCGCTGGCAAAATTTGAGCATGAAATGTGAGCAGCAGTTAGAAGAAGAGCATGCCGTACAGTTGTTAATGGGCAACATTGATGACAAGATGCAACCCTTCCTGTGCATGGCTACAATCAACATATTTCAAGACTTGCTCGACAGAGTGGCCAAATTTGAGAAACTAAATTTGTCCAAATCAGAAAATCACTCTGATAAACCCAAGAAGGCTAAGGCTCCAGGTGCTAGAAGGGGTGAGGCCGACTCTACATTCTTCTCTAGAGCTGATAGAGAAAAGCAGGTGATTTATAATGTAGACAAAGGCAAACAGCCGATGCAATATCAAGAAAAGCCCAAACAGGCCTACAACCTCAACCCCCAACCGAAGCTGATATTAGGGGGAAATGATAAGCCACGGACTTATCAAGCTGGAGGCCAAAGACAGGCTATAGGAACTGGTGATAGAATGTTCCAATCCCTCAAAGATAAAATGAATAAAGAATATTCATTCAAGAGGGAGTGCGTCGCCAAATTATTTCGACAAGTGTTGAAATCGGGTTTAGAACTGCCTGAATGCAAGAGACCCGAAGAGTCGAAGCACACTGGTGACCCAAATTATTGTCCATATCATCGGGTGCTCAGCCATCCTATTGAAGATTGCTACATCTTCAAAGAATGGCTTGAAAGAAAATATCAGAAGGGAGAGATTACATTGTCCGACAATGTATTGTCTCACCCTAAAAAGGAATCAGCTCGGGTAGTCACGTCCTCTTCCGTACCCCTGGTTGAAGAAAGAAGAAATGAAAAGAAGTCAATTCAAAAAGAACAGTGGGAGACTGCGATCTCCAAGAAGACTGTGAAAATGTTGAAGCAGCTGGAAGGAGTTCCAGGTATAAAGTGGAAGTCTCCTGTTGAGCCCATGTTAAATTTGAAGGAACTGCCGATGGTGCGAGCTTCTACTTCTAAACAGTTTTCCAACCAAGTTGGCACTTCGAAGTCTGGAAGGGTGAAATCCTCCAAGAAGAAGACTAAGCTGAAGAAGCCCAAGGAGAAAAAGACTGTAACTCAGAGGGTTATTGACAGTTTGGATGAGTACTACCAGACTGTGAGACGACCTATCAAGCTTGCTGACTTCATGGCAGAGCTCAAAATAGATGAAGTTGAAGAAGAAGATGAAGATTGTCTTCCAAAAGAAGTATGTCGGGTCATCTCAGTGGCGCCTAGTATCCCGATAAGAGAGGAATACACAGAAGAAGTACCATCTGAATCTTGTATGATGGTTTTGTCAATGGATTACAGTTCGGAGGAGGATTTGTATTTTCCAGAGTGAGACGAATCAGACCCTAGCATAGCGTCTCGGATGGGACATGTAAACCTAGGTGGTGATTCTGAATCAACAGATGAGTCCCTAGATGTAACAATGGCTGATTCTGAAGAAAATGTACAGTTAAATGACTCTGAACCGGAGGAGATTGCTCAAGTGCAGTTAAGAAGCGGCAAGGTACTACCGCCTCCACCGAAGAAAGGGGTCTCCAATAAAGATAAGGAGAAAGAAATAGTCATTAATGACGATATAATCCCTGAAGATCCTAAGAAAAAGAAGACCTCAGCCAATGGGATAAACTATAATATCTTATCCCATTTGAGAAAAATCCCAGCACAGCTCAGCATATACGATGCTTTGGTGATGTCTAAAGACCTTCGGGAGACTCTGATTCAGGCTCTCAAAGATCCCGAAAGATACGAGGCATATTTTGCTGAACGTAGTTTGACTGAAGTTCTACAAGCTCGAAATGAGCCATTCATTACTTTTTCTGAAGAAGACATGATGCTCGGAACTGCATACCATAATCGTCCTCTGTATGTTACTGCAGAGAGTGATAAGCTGATTATCAGTCGAATCCTAATCGATCCTGGATCCTCCGTGAATCTGATAAGCTTGAAAGCACTAAGATCCCTCTGCCTTGATGTAGAACACCTCGGGCCAGATAAGCTGATGGTGCATGGTTTCAATGAGAAAGGGCAGAAGACCCTTGGATCATTCATGCTCCCTCTTGTATTTGGAGAGCTCCACACAGAAGCTAAGTTCCATGTGATTGATGCGGATACTTCATTCAAGGCGCTACTAGGTCGTCCCTGGTTGCATGAATATGGCATTGTCCCGTCAACACTACACCAGTGTATGAAATATCTCAAAGATGGAGAGGAATTCAGGATCTCTGGTGACATTCAGCCCTTCACAGTTCATGAAGCTACAGTTTATGAAGATGCACGGTACTTCATGCCAAAGAAGCAAAAGTCTTCGAGCTCCCTCGAAGCTAAAGCATCAAACTCAAAGGCTGCAAAGCGACCTGAACGAGAAGGTGAGAAGAAGCAGGTGGGGAGAAAGAAGGCAGTGCCGACTCTTCCCAAAGTGCCAACCATTCCAAAAGGAAAGAAGCATGTACCTCATCTTGGAAGTGACACAGATAAAGATGAGGATACTCCTGCCAAATCTCGAAGAGTGTGCCAGTCAACAGATGAATGGAGTAGACATGTTGAATTTTCAAATGATGATTATGACTACGACTCCATTTACATGAACACGGTGCAGAATGTGTTCTCTAGAAGAATTGACAGCCTATCAATTTCAGATAGTGTACTCGTAGTCACGCGTGTTCCTTTACAACATTTTAAAGAAATTATTCCGCGCGAGGTGCATAAAGTTGAAGAACTCGCCACCCTCTATCTGCCTCCCCGTAAAAATGGGACTATTCCAAAGAATGTGTTATATTCTACGGGAGTTCGTGAAGAAGAGAATCATGATTGGGATTGCATGATCCTCGACTCCGAGGAGTTATTTCCTACTAGGCTATCCAAATTCAATACCAAAAATATTCAAAGAATGTTGCGAAAGCAAATCAATATTCCTACTACCAAACGACAGCTCCGTACAAGCTTGGACCTCTGGTATGGGAGAAGTCCGCGTTCATTACGACGGAAAGATACAGACGCATATAAAGGCATTGGATTCATCAAAAGAAAATTCCTCCGGAAAGAGACTTGTCAAGCAATCACATGCGGAGAAATCAAATCTGATGATGATTATGATGAAATATGCGAAGCTGATGATTATGATGATCAACCCGTAGAAGCTGAGCCTGCACCAGAAGAACTGGAAGATGGTGGACAAGCTGCTACGATGGACGAGCTCAAAGAAGTCAACTTGGGAACTGAGGAGGACCCTCGCCCAACCTTCATTAGCTCTCTTCTACCAGAAGATCAAATAGAAGAAATAAAAGAGCTCCTATGTGAATTCAGGGACTGCTTTGCCTGGACGTATGCTGAGATGCCTGGCTTATCCCCTGATGTGGCAGTTCACAGATTAGCAATCAAGCCTGATGCAGTACCTATCAAGCAAGCTCCAAGGAGAATGAGATTGGAGATTGAAGAACAGGTGATTGCAGAAACGAAGAAGCTCATAGAAGCAGGCTTCATCCGAGAAGAAAAGTATGCTGATTGGATTGCCAATATCGTCCCAGTAAAGAAGAAGAATGGACAGATTCGTGTCTGTATTGACTTTAGGGACCTCAACAAGGCGTGCCCAAAAGATGATTTTCCACTTCCTGTATCCGAACTCCTAGTGGACAACACTTCCAACTACGACATGTTTTCCTTCATGGATGGATCGTCAGGATACAATCAAATCAAGATGGCGCCAGAAGATGAAAAACATACGTCGTTCAGAACGCCCATCGGCATATTCTGTTACACAGTCATGCCGTTCGGCCTGAAGAATGCTGGTGCCACCTATCAACGGGCGATGACTCACATATTTGATGACTTGATACATCAGAAGGTCGAGTGTTATGTAGATGACCTTGTTGTTAAAAGCCTTGGCCGAAATGATCACTTAAAAGATCTCAGAATCGTATTTGAGAGAATCAGAAGGTTTGATCTGAAGATGAATCCTCTCAAATGTGCTTTTGGGGTCTCCTCCGGCAAATTCTTGGGGTACGTTGTTCGTCATCGAGGTATAGAGATCGACCCCAACAAAATTAAGGCGATCACGGAGATGCCACCACCAAGGAACCTTCGACAGCTTCGCTCACTACAAGGACAACTGGCTTTCATCCGGAGATTCATATCAAATCTATCGGGTAGGTGCCAGCCGTTTTCAAAATTAATGAAGAAAGATGTCCGTTTCAAATGGGACGCAGAATGTCAGGAGGCGTTTGATAGCATCAAGAGATACCTGTTGAATCCGCCCATTCTAGCAGCGCCAATTCCGGGGAAGCCTCTTATACTGTATACAGCAGCACTAGAAGAGTCCCTCGGAGCACTATTGGCCCAGAATAATGAAGAAGGCAAAGAAAATGCGCTCTACTACATCAGTCGAAGGTTGATTGGAGCAGAAAGCCGTTATTCCCCAATTGAAAAGCATTGTTTGGCGCTGATTTTTGCAGTTCAGAAACTCCGCCACTATATGCTATCCCATAAAATCACACTGATATCAAAGATCGATCCGCTGAAGTTCTTGATGACAAGACCAGCGTTGACAGGTCGTCTAGCCAGGTGGGCAGTATTGTTATTGCAGTTTGAAATCATATACATGCCACAGAAGGCGGTGAAAGGACAAGCCTTGGCAGATTTTCTTGCTGCACATCCAATCCCGGCTGACTCTCCACTCAACGATGATTTGCCCGATGAGCAAATGATGCAGGTCGAGGAAAATGAAAATCTACCATTTTGGGAGATGTACTTTGACGGTGCATCATCTATTAGACCAGTCCGACCTCCAAATATTGCAAGAGCCCGAGCCGGCATTGGTCTCATTTTTGTAGTACCCGAGGGAGGTATAATGAGGTTTTCATTCAGTCTGACTGAACCTCGGACCAACAACGAAGCTGAGTACGAAGCTCTATTAGCAGGGCTAGAAATTGCGATCGATGTCAGAATCCAACATCTCCAAATCTTCGGTGATTCTCAGCTCGTGATAAATCAGGTCCTCGGTATTTACAAGGTTGGTAAAGTCGAATTGGCCCATTACCATCGGCGAGCCCTCGAGCTTCTGAAACAAGTACCAAATGTCAAAATGGCTCGAGTTCCTCGAGGACAGAATGCTAAAGCAGATTGTCTGGCCAAATTAGCCAAAGAAATGGCGAGCATTAACGAGGAGAGGCCTATATTCATCGGGGTTTACACTCGTAGAGTCTTGGAGCCCGCTCTATTACAATTTCCGAGGGCAGAAGGAATTTCAGATTCAAGTCAGCATGACGAAACTCCAGGTGACCCTCAACCCCTCCATCAGATTGTTATGGAAAATTATCCGGAAGAATATCATATGGCCAAGAGACGTAAAGCTAGTCAAGCTTCAGAATCATGGTGGCATTGTTTAGATGTTGAAGTCGAAAATGATTGGATGCAGCCATTCATTGACTACTTCAAAGAAAATAAACTCCCGGCAGAAAAATCTATGGCCGCACAAATTCGAAAAAGGGCACTGCGATATGCATTTGTCAACGGCACGTTGTACCGACGGGCTTTTGACCAAATGTGGCTAAGGTGCCTAGGGACCAGAGAAACTGATAAAGTGGTAGCAGAAATCCACGAAGGGCTTTGCGGAGCACATCAGTCAGGTCCTAAAATGGCCGCTAAAATCAAGAGAATGGGTTATTATTGGCCAACTATGGTCAGAGATTGTATTGACCACGCTAAGAGGTGCCATGAGTGTCAAATCCACGGTGATGTTATACATCAGCCGCCGAATCCACTGCATCCAACAATAGCATCCTGGCCATTCGAATGCTGGGGCACTGATATAATCGGGCCAATAGATCCGCCGTCATCAGCGGGACACCGCTTTATTCTGGCAGCAACGGACTACTTCTCCAAGTGGGCAGAAGCAGCTCCATTCAGAGAGGTCACATCGGAGCATGTGATCAATTTCTTTACCCACAATGTCGTCTACAGATTCGGTGTGCCACGCCGCATAATCTCAGACAATGGTACTGCATTCAAAAGTACAAAAATCTACAAGTTCGTTGATCGACACAAAATCGATTGGCGATATTCATCCATATACAATCCAAGGGCAAATGGATTGGCGGAAGCCTTCAACAAGGCGCTGGTGAAATTGTTGAAGAAGATCCTTACCAAGAATAAAAGAGAATGGCATACGAAGATGGCAGAGGCACCATGGGCATACCGTACAACCTACAAGACGCCAACCAAAGCCACTCCTTATTCATTGGTGTTTGGTGTTGAAGCCGTATTACCATTGGAGATCGAATTACCATCACTTCGGGTAGCAGTTCAGAATGATCTCACTCAAGAACAAAATGCTCGTCTCAGAATGGAGGAGCTTGATGCACTTGATGAACTAAGGTTACAAGCCCAACAAAACCTGGAAATCTACCGGGCAAGAATGACAAAATCTTTTGATCGAATGGTACGTCCTCGATCATTTCAGGAAGGGGAATTGGTCCTGGTGCTGAGAAGACCAATCATCCCACACCGAAAAATTGGTGGCAAATTCGTATCAAATTGGGAAGGCCCATTCGTCATCGAGAAGGTGTACCAAGGAGGAGCATATCAGTTGATCGATCTGAACGGTCAGAGGCCTATGCCACCTATCAACGGCCGACATTTAAAGAAATACTTTGCATGAAAATTTCATGACGGATGTATTTTGTGATGATCAAAATTTTATATGCATTTTTTTTTTCAATGCATGTTTGCTTATATGTTGGAATTCTCTTGTATATCAAGAATGCATTTCAAAATCCCTCATCAGACTGGGGGCATTTTAAATATTTATTCGAGTCAACATCGCGTTGCGTGCCGAGATCCTCGAATAAATATTTAAAATCTCAAAGATACAAAGCCTATCCAAAATGTCCCTACAAGACAGGGGGCATTTTAAATATTTATTCGGGTTGACATCGCGCTGCATGCCGAGATCCCCGAATAAATATTTAAAATTATCAATCCAGATATTCTTTTGTGCTAAAGAATACAAATATTTGTTTTCCAAAGTATATGCAGGTGATCTTTCAAGAGTTAGAGACAACACCTTCTACAACAAACCAAGACTCAAAAGTCAAGAAAGAGACTTTTGTGGCTACACACTCCTACAAAATTGAGCTGAAGAAGCTTGAAGCCTTCCAATATCCTGAAGCTTAAGGTTCGAATGGGTGTAAAAGGTCGGATCCAACAAGCCCAAATATGGCCGGATCGCTGGCAGCTCCGTCTACTCAACAAGCCATAAGAAAGGCCGTAGTAGCGGAACCCCCACTTCGTCAACCCGTCAATAGGGACTGTAGGAAGTACGAAAGCTAATTTGGCTCGACCAATTCAAGTGATCGTAGTCTACAAAATTCTCCCCAAATGACTGGAGAATCAAAGTTCCAGTGAAAGGTTGAGTCTCGAACGACTATCAAATGTTCGTAGGCTCCAAAATCTACAACCATAAAAGATGACTCCAAATCTACCAACTTCAGTAAAATCAGCATCGGGGAGCGCAATTCCCATAGCTCAAGTCTGAAGCCTGAATGGGTGTAAGAGGTCGGATCCAACAAGCCCAAATATGGCCGGATCGCTGGCAGCTCCATCTACTCAACAAGCCATAAGAAAGGCTGCAGTAGAGGAACCCCCATTTCAGCAACCAGAGGACAAAGAGCTAACAAATTCTAGCTCTCCCGATCTGATGAACTCAAGTGATTCAGATTAAAGTCTTCTCAAGTGGTTAAGGATCAAGATACTACCTACGTTCGGTACTATCAATTGAATCCAGAACCTGCAAATCCTTCAACAAATCCGTAAAGCACAAAGCGAGGATCGAAGGAATTTTTCTTCAACAAGTCCGCCAAAGCACAAAGCGAAGGACCGAAGAAAATTATCCCAAAGTTCGTGAAAAGCCTATGGCTGAACTAAGAGGATTTCGTCATCAACAAGTTCGTTATGCACAAAGCTCTGGACCGATGACTTTTCGCCATCGACCTAATACAAACCTAAGGGTTTAGGTCACCGGCATCTACTCCTTCAACAAGCCCGCCAAAGCAAGAAAGCATAGGGCCGAAGGAACAAAAATCACCTGACAAGTCAATAAAGACAAATCAGGTAATCCTCCATCATTGTCTGCAGCACAAAGCATAAGACAAAAGAAATCAACATCTCAACCATCTATTGACACATCTAAGACCTCCATGGAGAAGGAAAATTTTAGTGTGACATCCAAATAAATTTTTGGAGATCCACTAAATGAAATACCTTGTGTGACATCCAGAATGAATATCTAGAGATCCACAGGGTCAATCAGCTTACAACAAACGTGATTCGCTCCAGACGCATACCACATTTGTTGGGGGGCATTTGTTGACCTTAGTGTTATACCCAAAGAAGAAAACATGAGGACTCAAAATCATACCAGGAAACTATCGGATCCAAGAATCCCGCTGGCAAAGTCGCTCCCGTAATTCCCGCTCCGTACCTCGTATCCGTCGAAGGTACCCGCAAATCCTGCCGAAGTCTCGCCGAGACACTGTGCAGCAGCGCCGTTCCGGGATTTCTGCCAAAATCTCGCGACAGCTCCTCGATCTCTTTCCCTTCACGCCTATAAAACGAGAGCAAAGCTCTCGTTACTGGATCACCACTTCCGATCCAACTTCACACAAACTCCTGGACGCGAAATTCCTCTCCACATCCGACTCCTACCTTCGATCCTCCGCCTGTGCCGACATTTCACGCAAGCAGAGAGAGAGAGAGAGAGAGAGAGAGAGAGAGAGAGAGAGAGAGAGAGAGAGAGGAAGAAGAAGCTGTCACTCTTACCTAGCTGAAGCCGATCGGAAGCCCCGACGATCGTCCGTCCTCCACCTTCTCTGTCCGACGATCGAAGCCCCGATCTCCCTTACCTGTGCGCCGAACCTCCAAACTCCAAACCTTCCCCATCCCGTCCGACTCCAGGAAGCCGCAACCCTTCTACGGCGCTCCTCTCCCGTCGGATTGGGAGTTCCGACATTTTGATCGAAGCAACCACAGGAGCTCGCTTGGTCGTGAAGGTATCTTTCTCCCTTTCACGAGCTTCTCTCGGCCAAATCCTGTAAATAAAAAAAAAAAGAATTTTTTTTAATTAATTATAATAATTACTAATTATTTTTAATTATTATTTAATTATAGACATAATTAATTGATTAATTATAATTAATTAATAATTAGTTATAAATTATAAATTATAATTATCTGATTAATTATAATTAATCTTAATTAATTATAATTAGTCATTATTTAATTATAATTATAATTAATTTACTAATTATAATTAGTTAATAATTAATAATTAATTATAAATTATAATTAATTAATAATTAGCTATAATTAATATTAATTATAATTAATGAAACTATGCAAATATTATGTGATCTCTCTCTCCCTTTATCCTCGTGCCACACCGTCAAAGCTCGCGAAGGTACGGATCTTCTAAACTCAGATTTCTTGCGTCGTTGTTTGCAGTAGACCGGAAAAACTCCTATACACGCCTTTATTGCGCGTGGTGGGATGGGACGCCGGTCCGATGCGTATGACGAAGCAAGCAATCGCCTAAACTCTACTTCGGCGTTCGTGGCGCACCGGAAAACCGCCTATACATGTCTTTATTGCACATGGTGGGAAGGGACCCCGATGCGGCACCTACGACGAGGCAGGGTCACTCATAAGTACCCCCGAGCGGGGGGAAAGCAAACTGCACATTCTTAAACGAGACATCGACAAAGCCCGCGAAGGTACGAACTCTCTAAACTCAGATTTCTCGCGTCATTGTTTGCAGCAGACCGGAAAAACTCCTATACACGCCTTTATTGCGCGTGGTGGGATGGGACGCCGATCTGATGATTACGACGAAGTGAGCAATCGCCTAAACTCTACTTCGACGTTCGTGGCGCACCGGAAAACCGCCTATACATGTCTTTATTGCACATGGTGGGAAGGGACCCCGGTGCGGCACCTACGGCGAGGCGGGGTCACTCATAAGTACCCCCGAGCGGGGGGAAAGCAAATTGTGTCATTCATAAGTACCCCCGAGCGGGGGGAAAGCAAACTGTGCATTTAAACAGGTACCGTCAAAGACCCCATACACGCCTTTATTGCGCGTGGTGGGATGAACAAAAAATCACGGCCGCGGTGTCCTCGTTAGAGGGCACCTACCATACACGCCTTTATTGCGCGTGGTGGGAAAGGCCCAGTTTTCTCGTAGTTTTCCCCTAAACGGGGGAGACGCCGGGAGGCTGCCGAAATTTCGGGTGAAGACGGACCGTACTTGGACTTGATTTGCACATCAAGTGAACAAAAATGAGACTCATACATGGACTTGATTGAACTCCAAAGACACTAATAAAAGACTTAATTCAAATTCAAAATTGAAAAGAACATGAAATTGGACTGGACTCGAGCAAGAATTTGATATTGAACATTCAAACTCCAATGACTTGAATCAAATTATAAGACTTGAACTTGCAAGACGAGGGAGGATGTGAATGAACAATCAACTTGAACTTGTACTCTGAACCTGAACATTAATGACTTGAACAATTCAAACCCAAGCGAGTACTTGAGTTGGACTACAACGGACATAGAAATGATCTTGTGTCATTGAGCTCATGAATTTGATTTGAACTGGACTTGGAAAAGTTCAGGCTTGAGTCCGATTTGAACATCGTTGGTCCCTCACATTCGACACCAATCAAACCACAACACTTCTTACGGATGTATTCAGCGTAGCACACAATGAAAGCAAATGCCTGTTAGCGCCAATAACCATCCGATCGAGGACAGATACACATGTTCTTTGCAAACTAGAAGGTAGTTGATTCAAATGTCTACGAATGTGAAATGACCACAATAAGATGTAAATCTCCTACGACAATCCCTATAACGCCTGTTGATTGAGAAGGCAATACGGGAGACCAACAATTAAAGATCCGTCCTTACAGACAAGTGCAATCTCAGCAAATCCCACCTGAGATTGGTGAAAGGTGAATGTGATGCAAGAAACGAGGGTCTCCTATGAACATTCCTAGGAGCTCGTAGCAAACACAACGGATCTCTACAGACAAATACGAGCCGCTTGTGGATAACAACAGTGGATATATCGTATGTACAACGAACCATTGTGGGCACAAGCGTAGTGTCACCTACAACAACGGTGATTAAGATCTACAAGCACGTCGGGTACAAAGATAGCTCGATGTACGAAAAAGAACACCTCTTGCAGAATGGAAGAGATGTGTGAACATATCCGAGCTAAACTTCTCGGTGTTCCAAAATCCATGAATTCAAGAGGAAAATAGTTCTGGTATCCACAAATATCAGAAATAACAAGTCCACTACACTGACGATCTCAAAGGGAGTTCTCTTCAAAGCAACGAACTTCGAAGTCCAAAAAGGAATCCACCCCCGGTGATTGAGAAAGGGGGAGGGGGTCAACATCAAGACCAAATCGCCACCGGATCTGCAACCTCTGATACAAGTAGACAGAAGGCGTCTACGATTTACAACTCAACGCCACCGGATCTGCAACATTCGTACAAGCAGACAGAAGGCGTCTATAATTATTTCAAAGTACCCCTGCACGTGCACCTTAGTTTGTATACACATAGGTACACAAGGGGTAAATACAATCTCAACCCGCATGGTCCCTGGCGAGCGTGTTATTGGTACACACGTGACGCCTATGGATGCTGCGCGGGTTGACAATTGAATTCAAGTTCGAATCCGATCCTTCTATACGAATCAATAGAAGTCGACAAGATTCGAACTACCTAACAAAATACACGGTTGTATCGAACGGTGTATTTGTTTAAATACATTCTTTTTAGGCCTTCAAAGCCTAAAATCAAGATAATTCACTAAACAAAAGGCACAAAGCCTACGAGAAACCCGATCCCCTATCGATAAGTTGATAGGGTCGACAAGGTTCAAGCCTTAAATGGAAATGACCCCAAACACCCCGATGATGGCCGTGTTGAATGCATATCTCAACCGGAGGGATTCCCAAATGTTTTCCAAATGCCTCCCAAATATCCAAAGTTTTATATCCATATTCCAAAGCTCCACCCAAATATCTACGAAAATCCAAGACTCCCCAAAAATTCAAAAATTCCAAAAATATTTAAAATATGAAATCCATCAACGCACTTAAAGTAAAATCATCCGTCCTCCGCAAAAGTTTGTCGAGGCGGACAAATATGAAATGTTACTTCAGCTCACAAAGAGCGAAATGCCTAGTCGAAAATATCACTAGGATCCATTCTCAAACAATCTCTTGCCAGTAAGGACGTGGTACGTGTCCTCTAACCGGCAGTTTCGCCGCCAAATGGCACTGCAGGTAAACGGTTATGACCCGGGGCCCTCTGAACCGAGTGGTTTTGCCGCCAAATGGCACCACAGATAGCGGTTATGGCCAGAGCCAATACGCTCCTTAATGGCGTTAAATCCTTGAGATATGAATCAATAGGATATGATCGATAGGGCACAAAGCCCTTTGTTAGCTAAGGTGGATTCAAATTTGTCCCCTTAGACAAACATTCAACCCCGGTCTACAAGGTTCCCTTGGACGAAGCAACCCATGGCTGCCGACAAGGATCCTTCTGTCAGGTTGGGTCGACTACCTCCTCTGACTAAGTAGACCAGGGACCACGATGGCCCGGGACGACGGAACCATGGGATCTTGATCGGGCCCATCATCCATTCCCCCACCATCCGCTTTAAGTGTTAGGTGGTGAAATTTCACATTTTAAATATCAAACTTTTCAATGCTTTCCAAATTTCCAAATCCAAACTCAATTTCCAAATCAAATTTCTACCAATATCCAAACCTATTGCTGCTACTATATGCCAGATAACACGTATTTTCTACGTATCTGATCGACGACTAGCCTTAATCGAAAGTTCTCTCTCGTGATCGGGAGGGGTAATTAACTATAGGGGCTTGCGCCTATAGGAAACCAGAACTCAGATCATAAAGTCCTCACAAAATGAGGGCGAAATCTCTGGGTAGTGTCTTATCTACAAACCCATCTGCCTTCCAAAATTTACCTCGGAACTTAGTTCGTTAAAACTCCCTCGCCGAATAAGAAAAGCGAGCGGAGGCCGAGGCCGAATTTTTGGAGCCCACAGTCCCCATCTGTTTTCTCCTCGTATTCTCCATGCTTTGGGTTCTATGTTTGGTCGTCCCTTGAAGGTGGATAATGCTACATCTGTTGGCTCTTGACCCTCTCTTGCGCGTGTGTTAGTGGAGTTGGACATTTCCAAATCCTTCTCTTCTCATATTTGGATTGGGCCTGAGGATTCGGGGTATATTCAAAATGTGCATATGGAGGTTTTTTCTGATTTTTGTGTTATTTGTAAGCGCCTTGGTCATAAGAAGGGTGAGTGTTCTTCTACTTCTTTTGTATCTTTCCTTGTTCCTAATAGGAATGATTCTTGTCCAGTTATGGCTGTCTCTTCGTTGAATGCTGTTGAGGAGCTGGTGCGGGAGGTTCCGTTTATCAGGGAGCCTACAGTTGGGAATTTGGGTTGTGTTGATGTTGCTCAGGTGGCTGTGACTGAAGGCCATATGTCGATTGATGGTATTGGTAACACTGGGGTTCTTAACGGTGATTTGGGTGACACTGTTATCTCGAGTTCTATTGATGTTGATTTGGGTGATCCTGTTGTTCCTGCGGTTGTGGTTTCACCTGTTGGGGGTGGAGTTGTTGAGGAGGTTTTGCTCTCTGATACTTTGCCTACTAATGCTGATCCTAATGTTGTTTGTGAGTTTATTGGGGGGTTGGGCAGGAACTTCTGGTTCTTGCAAATTCTCCTCTTTCTGCCGTGGATTTGGCTAATCGTGTTTGTTTGAGTGCTGAGGTCGTTCCTTTGGTATCTATGAGGTCGGCCCCTGCTGCTTTTGGTGATCATTCTTTAAATTTGAAGACGTTGGATTGCCTTAACTAATGTGGAGATTTTTGGTAGGAAGTGAGTAAGGTGGTTGATTCTGGTATCTCTACCGCTATTCGTAATGTTCAAGTAGTGAATAATGAGTTTATTGATGTTCCTATCACTTTTATGGAGCCTCAAGGTTTATTATATAATGTTAAGGATAATTCGGGCATTAATTTGCGGGTTCACCTGGACTTGCTTCATGATTATAGTTCTGATTCGGCTTCTGAATCTGTTTCTGATTCTGTGGATTCAATCGGTGATGGGGATCCTATGAATTCTTTTAATGTGCTGCGCGATCAGCCTATTGTTTCTATTACTTCCCGTGGTAGGCCTCGTGGCCGTGGCAGACGTGGGCGCTGATTATGGAATTTGGGTTGTTGTTTTAATTGTTTGTCTATTGCTGGAAGGCTTCGTTGGTTTATTGGTTAGGTACAAGTGGTTATGAGATTGACGATGAGGAAGCAGCTTGCTGCAAGCATCGTGGATGGCCAGGGTTGGTTGGCAACCTTGGCCCTTTGATTTATTTTGTCAAGTGGATGACCCCGCCCTGGCAACCCGAAGCTGGTCTGAGTCCGACTTTATCGACCCTTATCTAATTTGGTCTTTTCTTTGGTTTTCCCATTTCCCTGTAATCTTTTGATGTGGCCACCTTCGTGGTCTTCCCTTGTAGTGTTCTTATTTTGAATGCATTCCTATTATATATATATATATATATATATATATATATATATATATATATATATATATATATATATATATATATATATATATATATATATATATATATATATATATAATTTAATTAATTAAATGTTGCCATTTAAATATGCCTAAGGCATCCATTTGATTCAAAAAAAATAAGGACAGCTCTAATGGGGCAAGGGTGGGTGCAGTTATAGAGTGCGATCCTTTTCTGCTTCCTATTATTCATTCCTGCTAGTTTTGGCGTGAGACCCATCTTCAGCAAATGCTAGAACCTACTTGCATGCTGCTTATTGGAAATGGAATCTGAAGGGTTTGTCTCCAAAAGCCCAATTGACATAAGCTGAAAGGTTTGCCTTCATAAACAGAATCTGAAAGGTTTTATTTCAGCAATACTTAGCCTTTAGTCTTGTCTCTGCTTGGGCGCATCTACCTTTCATCTTGGTGTCAGAGAAGAATTTTCTCCTACAACAAAACATGTCTTTCCCCTTCTTCCCTCCTCAACCCAGCCACTTGGCCCTATATCATCCTCCTTACCCCTCTCCACCAACATTACTATTCCACCCACCCTAAAATTTCTCATGAGCAACATCAAGTCAATGGGAGCCAATGATTTTACTTTTTTGATTTGGGCCTCCTTTTGCTGTGGTGTTTGCTTAGTTGGTTTTGGGCTTACTTCGTTGGAATGTTGTGATGGCAAGGCCGCAGGGATTTTGTCTTTTGGATTCGGACTATGATGAGGTGGGTCTAGTTTGTTTTGACAACTTTGGTGGCTCCTTATGTGTGTTCATGGGTCTAGTTTTCTCGCTGATGGTTATTCTTCCACCAATGGAAGGTCCAAGCTTGACAATCGGGTGATGTTCCCGAGTCCGACACTTCATATTGTTTATCCTTTTCAGCTTACTTTGCTTTATGTTGATTAATGTGTATTTTTTAGTTTTGTATTTTTTTTTTTTTTGTTTCTTTGTCTTTTAGCCATTTGTTGTTTGCCCCTTTTCTTATGGAATATATCATCTTTTTTTTTTTGGAAAAAAAAAAGTCAATGGGAGCCAACACCATCAACCAATTTCTCACCCACAACAAAATTATCAAAGATCAACTCGAAGCAGCCGGCTGTCATATAGACTCTGAAGACATAGTTCTTTACATCCACAATGGCCTTCCACTCTCCTTCCAATCATTCAAAACCGCCATTCGCACTAAACTCACCCCCATTCACCTCGATGACCTCTACTCATTGCTCATCAGTGAAGAAATCAATGTACAATCCAAAAACACCAAAACCCAATCAAAAACTTCATCGCCTTCTACACTCTACGAGGAAAACCCAACTTCCCATCCCCCTGAGGTCGAGGTTGCTTGAACCACAAACCCCATCCCAATATTCCCAACAACACTAAACCAACCAAACCTCCCTGCTCTATCAAATATCTGGCAAAATCAGTCACACCGAAGTCACCTATTGGCACCGAACCAACCTATCCTATGTCTCCCCCAAAGCTACCACCAACACTGCTCTCACCACAACAATCGAGCCATCTCAAGCTCCCTAGCTCCTCGACACAGGTGCCTCCTCTCACCTTACCTCTAACTTCACTCAACTCAACCACCCAGTCGAATACAACGACAGCGACCAGGTAATAATGGGAAACAACTCCATCGTTAATATCTCTCAGAATGGAAAAGGCATCCTCCCCACCACCACCGATAAGCTACATCTCTTCAAATATCTTCACTTCCCTTCAAAACCCACAATCTACTATCAACAATAATTGTATTGTTGAATTTGACTCACATGGTTTCAAAGTCAAGGACTGTTCCTTTAATAGACTTATACTCCAAGGGAACATCCACCAAGGCCTCTACCTGATCCACCCTCATCATGCGCTCCACACACGAGTCACCTCCTCTCTATGGCATCAACGCTTGGGACACCCTCATTAAGTGTCAATGCAAACTATCTCTATTCTTCATCCTCATCTCAAGATACCAACCTTTTACCTTAATTATTTTGTAATGCTTGTAAGGCATCTACAAGCCATAAGCTCTCATTTCCCATTTCTACAAATAGATCGCAACATTTCACTCTGATGTATGGGGACTTGCTCCCCTTTTATCTTCTCAAGGTTTTAAATACTATGTAACCTTCATAGATGACTACTCTCGCTACACTTGGCTTTTTCCCATGGCCACCAAATCTGAAATCATTTTATAAATTCAAAAAATTTCACCAACTAATCAAAAACCAATTCAACAAAAACATTCAAACTCTAAGAATTGACGGTGGTGGTGAATACAACTCAAATGAGTTTGCTCACTATCTTCACTTCTATGGCATCATCCATCAATTTAAATGTCCTCATACACCTGAGTAAAACGGAGTGGCTGAACACAAACATGATCACCTAATCGAAACCACCTGCACCCTCCTTACATCCGCTAACGTCCTTTACCACTTCTTGCCATACGCCCTCTCAACAACACTACATCTAATAAACCGCACTCCCTCATGCGCCATCAACATGAACACGCCAAATTTTCTCTTATACAATAAACATCCAAGCTACAATCACCTTCCCACATTCGGTTGTTCTTGTTTTCCCTTGCATAGGCATAATGCTCCAAACATGCTCTCCCCCAGATCCCCTCGAAGCATCTTCCTCGGATACTCCACCTCACACAAGGGATACAATTGATTAAACATATCCACCAACACAGTCATCACAACATGTCACATTGTATTCAAGGAAACCAAATTTCTATTTATAACTCCCCAAGCAAATTCATCACCCAAACCACTACCCCCCATTCCACCTCTCCTTCTCATACCCTCACCTTCACAGCCAAATTCATCATCACAAACTTCTCCCCACCCGTCTCCACCTCCCACCACAAACACCTCACCACCAACCACCACTCAATCCCTACCACCCATTAACACCTCTTCCCCACCACCAATCACCAAACACCCCATTATCAGTAGATTTCAAACATATAAACTCAAACAAAAACAAATACTCAATCTTCAACATCATATCCACAACAGCGACCCCACTCCTTCACTAAAGCACACAAATCATCTCACTTGCATTCAATAATGTCAAACGAGTTCATGTCTCTTCAACAAAAAGGTTCGTGGATTTTAGTACATCCTCTTATTGACCAACCAATTCTTGATTGTTGGTGGACCTACAAAACCAAACAAACCTTCAACGGATCCATTGCTTGATATAAGGTGAGACTGGTAGCTCAAGGTCACATGCAAGATTATAACATCAACTGCAATGAAACATTTAGCCCCGTGGCTAAGAGGCCCATATTCTGTACTCTCACCACTCTCTCAACTCACCACAACTGGACAATTCACCAACTCGACATTTACAATGCTTTCCTCCATGGAATCTTAGATGACATGGTATACATGATACAACCACCTGGCTTCAAGGATACACAATACCCATATCATGTGTGTCAACTCAAGAAAGCCTTATATGGTCTCAAGCAATCACCTAGGCAATGGTACTCCACCTTCGCTCAACATTTCACCACACTTGGCTCTTAGGTCAGCTCTGCTGACCCCTCTCTTTTGATCCACAAAACCAATCACACCACAACCTTTCTCCTAAGCTACATCAACAATACATTACTTACCAGAGACAACCCATAATTCATCAAAGATCTTACCTCATAACTCCACAACAAATTTCAGCTTAGAGAACTTGGACCCATAACCACCTTCCTAGGCATCTAATTTACTCCCATCCCAATTGGCTACCTCCTCAACCAAAAATCAAACACTCAATCTCCTAATTGAAGCTAGAATATTGCACTGCAAACCTTTATCCACTCCCATCTCCCATAAATGAACTAGTATAAATACTCTAGAAACACCTAATGCATCAGATCCAAGAATACCGATGGATCATTTATTAAACAAAATGATATTCCAGAATTTCATACTACCCATATGTTGTATTGAAAGCATCCTTCACTACATATTTTTTTCATCACTCTCAACTGTTGATAACCATATCTCATATCAATCTTGAAAAAAATATCTACTCCCTCCAACTGATCAAATAAATCATCTATTCTTGGCAGTGTATACATATTCTTCATTGTTACTTTATTAAATTCCTGATAATTTATATACATTCGTAGAAATCCTTCCTTCTTCTTCACAAATAATACAAGAGCTCCTCAAGGAGATGCACTAGGCCTAATAAAACCTTTATCCAATAGCTCCTACAATTGCACTTTCAACTCCTGTAATTCTCTAGGCGCTATCTTGTATGAATTTTTTGCTATTGGAGTTGTACCCAACATCACCTAAATACAAAATTTCACCTCTCTCTCCTAAAGTAACCTAGATAATTCTTTAGGAAAGAAATCATAAAAATCTGTACTACAAGGACATATTTTATACCTTTCATTGGTTTATTTAAATATTTTACATAAGCTAGAAAAATAGCATCCCCTTTACTCAGGGCATCATTCACTTGCAATGCATAAATTAAGGATGATAAAACACTTCTAGCACCAATAAAATAAAATACTTCTCAGTTTGCATAAATACTTACCCGTTTCTTGCAACAATCAATTTGAACTTGATACCTACTCAACAAATTTGTGCCCACTATCGCATCAAACTCTTTCAAGGCAATAAGATCAATGTTGATGCTAAATTCCTACTAGAAATTTCTAGCTCACACACACTAAACTTACTAGCAAACATTAAGTCCCCTATCGGTGGCATAACATATAATGAAGTATATAACAAAATTAATTATAAACTCAAATTATCCAAAATACGCTCATATATAAAAGAATGCCTAACACCAAAATAAAAGAGAATACTACAAGGTCGTTTAGAAATATGGATCATACCTATCTCTACATATAGTGCCTCCCTTGCCACTTGCTACATTAGGATATAAACTCTAGGTTATACCATAGTTGCATTGGCAATTGGAATAAACACATGTCAAGCTCCTCCTACTGATCCACCAGATGATCTCCCTCCAAATCTACCATCATTACGAGTAGACAAAGCCTTGCTGATTGCTCTAGAATGGATTGGCTACTACCTGAGACTCTGACTACCTCCCACTTTAGGTCTATCCTTTGGCTCTCTCTATGGACATTAAGTCACCTTATGACCCACCTTGCCACTCCTGAAGCACTAGCTCGTATACAAAAAATATTGACATGTAAGTTTCATTTATAGAAACCACAGACTGGTGCACTACCAAAATATACATATCCTCCAACACTCACGGATGTTATCGATCCTCTTGTAAAATTATTAGCCTTTTCTCTGGACCTTTTCCCATTGAATGCACTTTTAGAGGCCTCTCTAGGGAACCTCTTCCTGCTAGAGTCCCTTCTCTATAAGGTGGACATCAAGTCATTCTCCACTAGCCTTGCCCTTTCCTTTAGCTTAAAAAAATCACTGCTATGAAATGGCATAAAGGGATGCCTAAAACTATCCCTTAATCCATGTAGGAAGTGATAACACTTTTTCATCAGAGTGTTGACTAATTGGGAAGCATACCTTGTAAGAGCTGTAAACTCTGCTTTATACTGCATCACTAACTTGCTCCCTTATACTAACCTCAAAAAAAGGACTCTTGCATTTTCTACCTAATAGACGACATTACAAACTAGCTCTTAAAAGTCTCGGCAATTTCCTCCCAACTAATATTTTGCATTCAACCTCCCATGAAATCTCAATCACTATTGGCTTATCCACCAGTGCTTTTCTTCTCCATCTTACAAAAACATTGCTAATTAAACCCTTCTTCCCTGTGAAAGCCATTTTTTCCTTCCAGGATCGTCCAAACGAAGTGGGATCGTCCGGGACGATTAGTACAGAATCTGTGGACAGAGAAGTTCATCCCCTGACGAAATTTCGTTCGTCGGGATGAAATTTGTCCAGAGAGCAACTCATCCAGGTATAATTACTGTTTAGCCTGAACGATTTTTGTCCAGAGGGAAAATCGTCCTGGGACAAAAATGGATCGTTCGGGATGATCTGCATGGATATATATTAAATGGAGATATTTTGGAATTATTTGAAGAGAGAAAAAGGCAGGAGAGAGAAAGAGAAGAAAAAGGAAGGAAAAATCTTGGTTTTGGAGCTCGCGATGCGCTTTTCGTCCGTCGTTGTTGTTAGAAGAATTGTTTGTCTCGAAGTAAGGAATATGAATTCTATTTCTGATTTTGAAGATTTCATATTTTGGTATTTTTCTACTCAGTTTTGTGTTTCCGTTACCGAAAAATGACCCTATCTTTGTATGGACGAACTTTTACCGCGTAACTTTTGGTATGTTATTGAAATAACGATTTTGCACGATTTAAGTATTTTTTGGAGAGTTTTTATCGGGTATTTTGTATTCAGATGTGTTTTTATCGAATATAAAATTATCAGGCTGTTGAAAAAAATACTGTTTCAGCACAAGTAAAGCTTTGAAACGTTGTTTTACACGATTTCTGGTAATTTGATAATTTTCTGAAACTGCACATTTTATAACGACTTCTGTCTACTATATACAATATTTTAAGAGATTTTCTAAATTGAGCTAAATTGTGTTTATTGATTTCAATGCATAAAATGAGATGTACATGAATGTGGATATATGATTATTATTATTATTATTACTGAAAGACAAGTAAAGACTGGTTGAATCATTGGTTGGAGATTGATTTGACCTGTACATGATGGTGGGCTGACGGGCTTTCCTTTAAAAAGGGTTTGGTGTTATCCTCTATTGATCATTGATACAACGATTGGGAGTCATAAGGAGATTATTATGCCGACGGCGGATGACGGGTAAAGAGTGACGACTATATCATTGAGCCAACGGATATACAACGATTCATCGATATTCCAAAACTGAAAAACACCTTAATAGCAGTGATTGTACTTGTTCAGTAAGACTACTATAGTGAATGCATGTTTAAAGTATTATTCTTATACTTTCTTTATGGATTTATCGATTGACTGATTTATTGATATGGAATTGATTTATTGTTATTGAATGGATTTATTGACGGATGTACGGGTTTACTGTCACTGTATGATTTCATTGATACTGCACGATTTTATTTGTTGTACACGTCACTGAATGTCGATACTGATATGGATATTAATATTGCATTGATTCATTTATACTATCAATACCGATACTACTGATTCATTGTATTGAGCTTATGGCACGTGTTACACCAAATACAAATTGATACATGTGATACCCTTATACATATGATTCATGTGATTTACCGAGCTCGTGATTGCTTTTATCGTATTGATATGATTTTACTGCATTAATTGATTTATTGATTTGATTTCAACTCTCTTTAACGATGTATTGATTTGATTGTTTTATATGATTTCATACCGATTGATACTATTGATCAGAATTGATTTCTGTTACTGTATTGATTACTGATTTTCGTATCTACATAGCTGTTACTGTATTGATTACTGATTTTTGTATCTGCATAGATTCAATGATCATGTGCAAGTGATTGTTATGGATTTGACTGATTGACATGCATATTTCTTCCGTACCATGCTTTGATTTCACTTGTAGGTAATAGGTGACCTGCTGGGCTTTTTGAAGCTCATTATATGTGGTTAATATTTTTAGGTCAGGGCAAAAGAGCAGGCGATTGAGGTTGATCAGGAAACTTCAGGTTTTTATCTTTTTATTATAGTGATTCTTTTTATAGTCAGGACGGGATAGATTACTTTTGATTGATGTGTAGATCCTGAGTATTGTAAATGTGATTGATGAATATAGATAGCTCTGGTAGATTATAGTTTAAAGGATAGATTGAAAAAAATTCTTCCAAGTTAGATCTTGGGGCGTCACATTCCCTCAGGGAACTACATGCTATCAAATGACTTCTTCACTCTCATCAATCTTTCCTTAGTTGGTTGAGGCTTAACAACACCCTGGAAATGAGATGGCTTCAATCTTAGAAATAGCTATAGTTGTCTATCGATTACATCCCATTTTACTCTAATCAACCTACCCTGAGCCTCACACATCAACTATGACCCCAACCCAATAAATTACATCATTAGATTAGAAGTTATAGCCCCGACCGTGCTCTAAATTGTTGTAGCCAAGTTAAAACTCTATCCATCAGTTGCTTCTTGCTCTCGAGAAATTGGGGAATTCAATTATTTAACACAACTAATAGGCAATGATATATATTAGACTCTAAACTCTCATCCCATGCCGATACAATTCATTTCCTATATATTTGGTTACAATTATCCAATCCTTTCAAACCTCGCTCTGATACCGCCTATAACACTCTAGAATATAATAGAAGGATTGAACTTTATTAATCCTATAATTAAATAAACTCATTACCCAACAATTACAATAAGATCTCCAAAATTTTCATGAAAACATAAAAAAATAATACTCAACTTTTATTTCACTAAATTATAATTACAATAATATAAATCATAGAATTTTATACATCAAATAATTAAATACTATATTAGAAAATCATTTCTTAGCAATTTGAATCCTAAAACCCTGCCTCTACACCTGATCTGCTCGACATGACTTTTACATTTTCTTGAAATATTAAAAGAGCAAAGTAAGCCTAAATAGCTCAATAGACTCCTCATTCACCCTTTGGGTTATCAAATTTAGTTTATATGTGTTTAAAGAAATTAATTAAAGAAAAATATAAGGGCTTCTAAAATACATAAAGCATAAGTAAAACAAAATTTTATGAAATTCCACTAGGTTGATTGATCTCAGGGCCAACACTTGCTTTATAAGCACATAATTACGTTTATCGAAGTCTCCAGATGTCGTACAAAATACTCACTTTTAGATATTTACTTGTATTTTATTTTTTACGTCCACTTCCCATCTGAATTCATATAGAATCTTAAAATTCACTAAAACATGTCTCAAAATATTTCCTAACTAATTGTAGAAATATCAACAAATAAATGTCATGACTATGTTGCACATGTCATGATGCATGCTTATCCCTCTACTTCCTCTTGTACCTCCCACATCTGCATCAATCAAAATGGCTAGAAGAGTACTTGCAGTGTTACTTAACCTCTCTCACACCTATTTCCAGTAAGTGGGGCTGGAAGAGTACATCTAAGACCCTTTATAACATAAAAGAAAGTGTAATATTCCATCTTTCAAAATGGAATATCTCTAATGCCATGCAATGAAATGCAACATAAAATAAATTTAGTTAATGCAAATTTTAATGGATACAGGAATTGTCAATAAAATATCACAGTACTTGTATTATAGACTACTCACTGAACTTTCACTTTTCAATTTATACTTTCAGAGGGATATTCACCTAAACATTTTATGACCTTAATTTATACAACTACTACTATTTCCAAAAAGATTGAATCTCAATTCAATAATATACTCATAAAATTTGTACAAGAAAACCTAACAGTTGAAACCTCAATTACATATAGCCGAAATATCTATAATAAGCCGAAATGTCTATAATAAAGAGCACAATAACATGCTAGAAATCACACGGTGAAAAATCCATAAAACCTGAGAAAAATATATTTTTATTCATAAGTTTTAATAAATTTACTAAATTTAAAATCGTAGACTAGGGTTTAGGAGTATACATGGAGCTCTACAATTTCTTGAACTAGATTGACAGATGAATCCTCCCGAGCCTCGACCTCCAAATTTCTTCCCTCTTTCTTTTCTTTTTTTTTTTTCTTTCCTTTCCTTCTTCTCCTCCTCCCTTCTCTAGTAAGCTTAGTGCGATGGTGAGTTTTGCAAATGGTTTAGATATTTAAATATTTAAATTTCCAATATTCTGAACCAGCTCAATGGCACTGAACTACATCCATCACTATAGCACTCTAGAGAATCTTCTAGATGCACTCAGAATATGCTCACCCAAGACCCAATGTTACGGAGGCACTCCCTTGTGCTGAAGAGTTTGCCCAAACCTATTTATTTGCCCATTTTTTTTAGAACTTGGCACCAAGGCCCCACATACCCCTACGATGTAGCACCCACATACATAACAAAATTCAAACTTGGATTTTTACCTTTTAAATCTCAAACCTTGGTTGCTTCCTACTCCAATCAACATTCAAAGACTCATAAATCTATTTAACTTAAAATTGAGGATTAGTTATAGAAAATCATCTAAATTTGACAATGGATGTGTCACAACTACTGTGCCACAATATCGATCATTACATAATTTGACCACAAATATAGATTATAATTCTTAATTGTTACCAAAAGTGGATACAAACATCTTCAAAAATTAGTATAAGCTTAGATCTCTAGATTAAACTTTTGCAACCGATACGGGCCACAAATCTTGTCGCAACATATAAATATTCAAAAAATCTATAAGACTTTATTAAAAAGAATAAGAAAACCTTTATGATTAATATAAAAAATACTAATAATTATCATCACCACCTTTTCTTCATTATCATCTTCTTCGTCTTATTATTCAACATCAACTTGAGTACTACCCAAAGCATGTTAATTCTAGAGCTCCTTTAACATAGATGGCACAATCTCCTAGAACTTCTATGGCATATATATTATCATCTTCTTCGTCTATAATATTGGCTCCTTCTAGATCTCTAGGTAAGAGGTGAATGGGTATCGACTTCAATCCTTAAAATGCCCTTTATAGCTTGATTTGTGGTCATTACCACTATTAATAAGATGAGTATTATTATTATTATTAGGGGTGTCAATACTTGACACGACATGAAAACCATACCCGAACCCGACCCGGGTTGGACCCGACCCGTTTTCAAAACGGGTCGGGTTCGGGTTCTTGGATACGACCCGTTTGAAAAATGGGTTGGGTTCGGGTTGACCCGACGGGTTGCCGCGTCAACCCGTGAACCCGTTTAATTTGAACTGCCCCCGTGCCCCGCGAAGCTGCCCCACTTGCCCGCGCAGCTGCCCTGCCTGCTCGCGCACCGCCCGCAGCTACCCGCGAAGCTGCCGCGCCTGTCAGTGCATGCACCTCGCGCCCAAGGCTTCTTGCGCGCGGCCGCGCACTCGTGCTCGCCCGCACCCGCGCACCCGCACCCGTGCGACCGCACACCCGCGTTAGACCGAGCGCACCCGAGCTCGCATCGTGCATCGCCCTCTCCCACGCACACGCCGGCTAGCTCCCACGTGCGCCCGCTCTAGCCCGATCGCGTCTGAGCGTTTCGGGTACCGTGTCGAGTCGGGTCAACTCGGCAACCCACCGGGTCGGGTCCTGGTTTGGATTTCCGACCCGTTTGTCTATCTAGGTCGGGTTAGGGTCAACCCGTTTGAACCCGGGTCAGTTCTGGGTTTGACCTGAACCCAACCCGTGACCCGAAATTGACACGCCTAATTATTATTATTATTATTTCTTCTTCTTCTTTCAAGTTAATTATCTTTTATTTTGTAGTATGAAAATACAATTTGTATGAGGCCAAAATGTCTTATATTGATTGAAGTACAAGTTAATAACTACATCAAATCAAGCTCTCGATCTCATCTTGCATCAATTTGGGATAGTACCAAAGCACTGATTAATGCTATTGATTATAATAATTACAGGAATATATCTTAGGGAATATTTGCTTTTGTCAAGAAGAGCTAGGAAGTCACACATTTAAATAGTTGAGAATATTTTGGATAAACAAGAAGATTAGTATAAATAGATGAAAGGTTTCTATATCATATGATCATTTGAAGCCATTGATCAACCGCTGAAATCGAACATCAAAAGAATGCATCTAACCAAAAAAAATGTTTTGATAAAAAAAGGCCTATTTGAATTCTAATTTGCCTCAATTTGCTTGAACTTATTAACAAATTTATGTTCTAACGATGATATATAAGCTACTGACCTTTATTATGTAGAAGACATTTGGTCACACAATATAAGTATATAAGAGATATAGTTTAGGATCATTGCTCTCTGTCTTCTATTTTACCTAAATAACTTCATGCTTTGATGCAATATTGTTATGTGACCTGAGATTGTTCTATACGTATGCTAGATCCTAGGACTTTTTTCTACGTAAAAAAATGTGAACATAGATGAAATTTAAATGAGCATGCCATATTTATGTTGTAGTGTATATGATGATTAAGCATTTGGCTCATTATCTTGGAGTATGAGGAAAAGTCCCCTTCAATATCACACCATATTTGATTCACATTATGATAACATAACCCAATCATTTTGTATAATGATTAGGCTTCACCTTATAGAAGACAAAAAAAAAAAAAAAAAATATTGCACGAACGTCCCTCATATGCTCATTATTAGTAGGATGTATCTTTTTCCCTCATGCCATCCAGCCTTGTGGACCCACTTTTGTATATGCGTAAGTGGTTCGATAATATTTCTTAGAAGTGTCAAAACAGGTTGACAGGTTGGGTTTGGGTCTAACCTGAATCCCGTCAACTCGAACCTGACCCATTTAATAAACGGGTCAAAAACACCAACTTGAACCCTACCCACTAGCAACTCAAATGACCTAAACCTAACTAATTAACTCATTTTTGTTTTTAAAAAAAAGCATATTAAATGTAAAGGTTTGAAGATTTGATAAAAAATAAGAAGATTATACAAACAAGTAAAAAATTAAAGAAAAAATAGATCAAATTAGTCATTTTCAGATAAAAAAATGGGCTCACGAGATAATCCAAATTTGACCAATTTAATATGCAAGTAAAAAATCTAACTTGACCCCAACTCGTTTATTAAACAAGTCAACCATAACCTTAATTTTTTGAGTTGGGCTCGGGCCGGGTTGGCGGCTCGAGTTATTTATTGACTACCCACTAGGGGTGTCAATATTTGACACGACACGAAAACCCGACCCGGAAAATTCGGGTTGAACCCGACCCAGAAAATTCGGGTTGAATTCGACCCGATTTCAAAACGGGTCGGGTTCGGGTTCCAGAAATTGACCCGTTTAAAAAACAGGTCGGGTTCGGGTTGACCCGGCAGGTTGCCGGGTGAACCCGCCAACCCGTTTAATTTAAAAAAATTCGAATTCCCGCCCCCTGCCCGAATCGGCGAACCCCGCATGACTGGCTGCCCCGCTGCCCGTGGTCCGGCTTCCCCCAGCGTGACCGCTACCCGCGATCCGGCTGCTCGAGGTCGCTTCGTTCGCGTCAATTCGTGATGCGGTGATGGACCTGACGGCTGCGCGCATCGCATGACCGCTTCCCGCTTTGCGTGACCGCTGCCCGGGACGCTGCTGCCGCGTGCCGCCGGATGTCGATGCCGCTGGACGCCGGACGTCGTGGCCGCTGGACACCGCTGCCCGCTGCCGCGCTGAAGCTGATCCCGGCCTTGTCGTGTTTGCGGGTCGGGTCGGGTTGACCCGAACCTGAAGCGGGTCAGGTTCGGGTCCGGTAAATCGACCCGTTTGTAAAAACGGGTCGGGTTCGGGTTGACCTGAATAGTGCCGGGTCATTTCCGGGTTCGACCCGAACCCGACCCGTGATTCGAAATTGACACCTCTGCTACCCACCCCCCCAATATTCCTTGCCTAGGTGGGATGTATGTCTAACTTCAAAGCTTTATTATTAACACATAAATAAGTTACAAGTCTCATTTTGGGCATCTTCTTCACCACATGAACGACATGTCTAACCATCTTCTTAATTTAATAAATGTTTAGTTAAATTAAAATTTAATATAGTTAATGATATCTAAAGATATGTTGAATAAATAATATATATTCATGTTATTCAAATTAGCGTCAAAAAAATTATATTTGGATAAGATCTTGTATTTGATAATGCATTATGCATATTAAAGTAAATATTTTTGAATAAAATATATTATTTTTAGAAAGTCAAAATATTATTTAATATTTTACAAGAAAAATATATGTCACAAATGATAATTTAAAGATTATTGCACACATTTTAAGGAAAAAAATAATAAAATTCTATTTATGGTTAAATACTATGATCCTATATCCTAATTTCGACAAATAGGATTTATTAATGACATATATTTCAAGTAAAACAATGAATAAAAAAACAATGAAATAAACAGAAAGAATGAAATGCTATTTCATTTAGCATTATAAATTAACAATAAAAGAACCAAATAAAAAATAAATGATTTTTTTCCTAAAAAAAACTACTTGTATACAAAGAAGTATCTCATAGTGACAAACATCTTATATTCATGTGCCCATTTACAAAGATCGCTACAAAACCTTCTTTTCACTTGGACCTCAAGTAACCATAGATTATCCTCCTCCAAAGATGAAGTTCCACATGACAAATCTTCGCAACGAATAAATGACAATGAAGATAATTTTTGCCATATCATATTTCTAAAGATCTGTGAAGCAAGTTCTCGACACTGATGTATATTATTTGATACCTCGTTCAAAAGATCAATAGCATGCAAGCGAGTTGATTCATCATGAAACAACAATATTCCCCTAATATATTTAGAAAGAATATGTCCTTGACTTGCAGCTAATTGAAGATGATGCAAACCAATATCAAATCTTCTTAAATTGAACATTTCCTCCTAAAAAATTGCATATCAAACAAGATTTTTATTATATATAGCAAATTATTGATGTTTAATGTTATAATCAACTCAAATAATGAATTAAGAGAATAAATTGCTTACCAATCCAAGCAAGAAAATAGCATTAGCATTTTCACTCTCCGCACAACTCTGAATAAATCTTAAATAACCTAGCTTGTCTTGCCAAATAACCTAGCTTGTCTTGCCAATACATGCTCGAGTCTTCTACATTCATATATTTTCCAACTCTTTTTGATGAACATGTTGAATGAAAATCCTTGCATCTATATAATTAGATAAATAAAAAAAGATTAGTCTTAATTAATGAATAATGATATTTTTTAATAAATAATACGTACGTTTGTCTGAAATATCTTATATCTTTTATAGGCGTTGGAGAGACTGCAAGAGCTTCTATCAAAATTTCCTCTAAAAGATCAGGTGGTAGGGAAGAAATATTAGACTCCCTTCTAGTTTTCTTCATAATCTTTATGTTCTTCATGTTTGCTCCTATTTAGCAGTAAGAAACAAGCAAATTAATGGAGATATGTAAATGATGAAGAAGAACAAGAGAAACAAATATAGAGATACTACAACAAAATTGTTCATCATTAGCTTAAATAAAAAACTTGAATAATTTCCAAGTTGATCATTAAT
This sequence comes from Dendrobium huoshanense, assembly GCA_016618105.1. Classification (NCBI taxonomy): domain Eukaryota; kingdom Viridiplantae; phylum Streptophyta; class Magnoliopsida; order Asparagales; family Orchidaceae; genus Dendrobium; species Dendrobium huoshanense. Next base: position 3,392,639 of record CM028342.1, on the reverse strand, counting down.
GAATTAAGCAATGGCGTCAACTTGATTAAATTTTTATCTGTTTCAACTTGTAATTTGAAACGGCTCTTATTCTATATTTCAGACGCGTATATATATGAGCAATCTTCATCATAACTCTATAGCAAAGCCGATCAAGCAAGAAACAAAAAAATATATATATAGATTAATTCAAGAAATTTGTCTGTATAATATTCAAATAAATTAAACAATAAAATTAAGTTGTTACATGCAAAGAGTTCTTCTATTTATAATCTTACAGTAAAAAAGAAAAAAAATGCATGCTTAAGATTATATATAGAAGAGTTGAAGAACAGAAGATGAGACAGAAAGACGGGAAAGCTTAAGAATTTACTAAAAATTAATGAAGAAAACAAAGTTGCAAAGAGCTTTTTGTTAAGAAGCATACCTTAAAGCTTGCAGATAGAATGCTTCAACAATGGCTGTTTAAGACTACAGAAGAGTTGAAGAAGACGAGGTGAAAGAAAAATGAGAAAGTTCAAGTAAGAATTTACTAAAAATTAATGAAGAAAATTAAGCTGCAATGAGCTTTTGATTAAGATTGAAGCATACCTCAAAGCTTGCAGATTGTATGGTTCAAAAATGGCCGTTTAAGGCAACAGAACAGTTAAAGATCAAAAGATGAGAAAAAGAAGAACGAGAAAGCTTAAGGATTTACTAAAAATTAATGAAGATAATTAAGTTTGAAAGAGCTTTTAATTTAGAAGCAAAACTTAAAGCTTGCAGATTGATTGGTTCAACGGCTTTAATTGCCGAGATCCCATCTCCTTCTTTTAATCTTGTGATCTTGCCTTTAATACCGCGAAGGCTTATAAGAACAAGTCAATGAAGATATAACGGTCTTATTTATAGTATGCAAAATATGTGGGTCAGATAATATATTATAATATCTCAAATAAATAAATTTAAACAGAAATTATAGATTTTGAAAGGAACTTTGAGTGCTCTGGGATATTTTGGCGATTCTAGGGTTCTCTGGCTTTTTCTCCGCGCCGCCTTCGTTCCTCCGCTCGGGAGAGGTAAATCCTCTCCCAGATGGAGTCCAACGAATTCCCCCCTCTTCCAAACACTTCGATTCTGGGTCCGATTCCTGCGTCTCAGAATGGTTCCTTCGCAAAGAACTTGGCAAATCCTTCGGCTTCCAAGGAAGATTTTCCGGTTTCTTTCGTTCGGCCAAATAAAAAATTTTTTTTCAAAGGAGAAGATCTCTCCGAAGGCATTTCGGTATGGTCTTTTTCTCTGATCGGTTATTCTCTAGGGCCAAGGCCGTATTACGAGCGACTTCTCACAGCCATGAAAAAGGTTTGGATACTAAAAGGTTCGTTTTCCCTTCTCTCGTTAGCGGATGGTTTTTTCCTGATAAAATTTTCAAATCAAGAAGATTTTGATCTTGTTTGGTCTGGAGGACCTTGGTTTATGTTAGGGAAACCATTCATTCTCCAAAAATGGTCCCCTAAATTCCAACCGAAGAAGGATGAACTTTCTGAGATTCCTCTTTGGATAAAAATTGTTGATTTTCCCCTTGCCCTTTGGACACCTAAGGGAATTTCGACTATAGCCAGCTATATTGGTAATCCTTTATCGGTTGATACTCTTACTGCTAAAAGGGCTAGATTAACCTATGCTAGAGTCTGTGTTGCTATCTCTAAAGATTCGTCTCTCCCGGAGGAAATTCCTATCAACATAGAAGGAGAAGATATCATGCTCAAAGTTATTTACGACTGGAAACCAAGTCGCTGCGAAGGATGTGGATCTTTGGTCCACAGCTATGGTTCCTGCAAATCGAATCCGAATCCTGAGCCGGTTGTTCTTCCCCTTCCAAAAACCAAAAACAGAGGTAGAAGTCAAAGCCGGAACCCTAGACCTCAAACTCAGGCTCCGGTGAAGGCGACTCCTCCTCCGGAAAAGGTAATTTCGGCTCCGGCTAAGGCCACTAACCCGGAAATTGTAAATTTGGAAAGCATTAACAGGAACGTTAATAACTTTCCAAATTTAACTCCGGCGCCTGAAAAGGAATTTACTCCTCAAATCCCGAATAATTGCATTGGTAAAGATGCAATTATTCCTAATCTGAATGCTCCTATTGAAGAGACTTCTTCTTCTGGGCAACCTTCTATCCCCTCTGAAATTCCCCAAGCCAAGGTTATGCTGTCAAACAAATTCTCGGCTCTCCAAACGGATGAACCTCCGGACGTGGAGTTGGAAGATATTGGTTCTGTAAGTAATATGCATGATTTTAATTTAGTTACTGAAGTTTCCTCCTCTCAAATCTCTTCTGGAAACAAAAATCAAACTTCTCCGATTTCTATGACTACTAGAGCTAAGTCGGCCAGGAAGGGAAAAAACTCAAAATATTAATGTTCTGGCCGAATATTGGATGTTGGAATGTTAGGGGTTTCAATAACCCTAACAAGGTTAAAGCTTGTAGAGAGCTGGTTAGGGCTAACAATCTTGGTTTATTGTGCATCTTAGAAGCCAAAGTTCATAATGAGTCTATCATGGACCCTTGGTTTGTCAATTCGCATATGATTTTTAATACGGAAGATAGTATAAATAATTTTTGCCACTCTAATCCAGGTAGGATCTGGATTAAATGGAACCCGAATATTATTACTTTCTCTCCTCTTTTTATTGATTCTCAAATTATTCATGGTTTGGTCACGGTTGGCTCTCAACCGCCGGTTTTAATTTCTGTTATATATGCTGCTAATACTGTTTGTGATAGGAATAATTTATGGAATCAGCTGAGAAACCTGGTTCCGGATCCCTCTATGGCCTGGGTTATTATGGGTGATTTTAATTGCTACAGAACTGATGAAGAAAAATCCGGTGGGAATCATACTCATAACAGCCAGTTGGGTGAGCTTAACAAAGTTATTTTTGACTGTGGTTTACTTGATTTAGCATCTGTTGGTTTATTTTTTACCTGGTTTAATCAGAGAATAGATGCGCCTATTCATATTAAATTAGATAGAATGCTTACTAACAATGCTTTACTTGAGAGATTTCCTGATGCTTTTTATAAAGTTCTCTCCACTCATAATTCTGATCATTCTCCGTTAATATTAACTGTTTCCAATTGTGATAAAAACCCGTCTAGATTCCTGTTTAAAAACTTCTGGATTAACATGGAAGGTTTTTGGGAGATGGTTTTAGATGCTTTTGACAGAAATTATAACTGCAGTCCTATTGCTGCTTTCTATAGATCTTTACAGTTTCTTAAGAACTCTCTTAAGAATAAAAACTGGACTTCTTCTTGCTACCTTTTAGATACTATGGAGAATATTAAGATTGATCAGCAAAAATATATTGCTGACCTGCAACAGGATCCTTTGAATATGAATTTAAATTCTCTGTATAAGCAATCTTGTGACAATCTTAATATTCTTAGCAAAGCGTGGTCCTCTTGGTTATTCCAAAGGGCTAAGACTAAATGGCTCAGAAATGGGGAAAATGACCTTGGGTTTCTCTATGCTCATATTAGATCTAGGAAGAACTTAAATGTCATCAAAGAGATCACCACCTCTGATGGTAAGTTTGACAATAAGGCTGGTATTGCAGAAGCCATTATTAAGCATTTCAAAGATATTTTTAATTCTCCCAGACCGATCAATGAAAATGGTTTTAGTATTCCTGTTGGCAACATTATTCCCTCGAATATGATGGAATCATTAACTATGCCTTTTACTGATTTAGATATTAAAAATGTTGTGTTTAATGGATCTTCTTGTTCTGCTCCCGGGCCTGATGGGTATACTTTTGATTTCTTTAAAAAAGCTTGGCATATTATTGGGCATAAGTTATGCATTGCTATTAGAAGTTTTTTCACTACTTGCCATCTGCCCAAAGGCGTTAAAGCCTCTGCTATTACTCTTATCCCTAAAAACCCGCATGCTTCTAATATTAATGATTATAGACCTATCTCGTTATGCAATGTTTTTTATAAAATTATTGCTAAGCTTTTGGCTAACCGTTTGAAGAAGGTTTTACCTTTAATTATCCATGAAAGCCAGGCTGGGTTCATTCATAACAGGTGTACTACGGATAACATCTTGCTTGCCTCGGAAATGCTTAGAGAGTTTAATTTTAATAAAAATCTTTTTTGTGCTAAACTGGATATCAAGAAGGCCTTTGATACTGTTTCTCGAAAGTTCCTGATTAATAGGATGAGGCAAAAAGGTTTTCCTGACACGTTCATTAACTGGGTTAATTGTTGCATATCTAATGTTCATTTTTCTATTTGCCTAAATGGTTCTCTGGAAGGTTTTTTTAACTCTTCTTCTGGACTTAGACAAGGTTGTCCTTTATCCCCACTTCTTTTTTGTATCGTTATGGATGCTCTTTCCTGTTACCTTACCTCAAATTTTGTGGGGAATAATAATCCTGTTTTTAATATTAATGGCAAGAATTTTAACCATCTTATGTATGCTGATGATCTTCTTGTGTTTGGTATGGCTAAGACTCAAAATGCTACTAACCTTATGAACATTCTTAAAGATTTTGCGGATGCTTCTGGGCTTAGCATAAATCCCACAAAAAGTTCTATTATTTTTTCTAATAATACCTTGGATACTGAACAATTTTGTAGCGTTTTGGGAATTACTCAGAGAGGTAGTTTCCTGACTTATCTGGGGATTCCTATATCTCCAGAAAGGCTGAAGGCATATCATTTTCAAGTTCTTTTAGACAAAATCATTTCCCATCTTGAAGGCTGGAAGGTAAGATTTCTTTCATTAGCTGGTAGAGTTCAGTTTCTTAAATTCACAATTTCAAACACTCTTGCCTATTGGATCAAAGGGTCTATTATACCTAAAGGCATTTGTAAGACTATCAACAAGGTATGTTCTAAATTCTTATTTCAAGGGAATATTAATGGAAAGAAAGTTCATATGATTGCTTGGGAAAAAACTGTTAAGCCTAAGCAAAATGGTGGTTTAGGTATTGTTTCTATTGATGCTTGTTATTACAGTTATCACTGCAATTTTATTTGGAAATTCCTGACTCAGGATAGCTTGATTTATTACTGGTTTAAAAATAAATATCATTCCCCTTGGAAACCTCCGGCTGCCAAAGCTTCCAAATTCTGGAAAGCTATTTGTTCCACTGCTCATAAAATCAAGCATCATTTAGCCTTCAACATCACTTCTTCGTCCAATTTCTCTTTTTGCTGGGACCCGTGGATTAATGGAAAAAATTTAGCTGATTATTTTCATATTAACCAGAGAATCTCTGGGTTATCTATTAATAGATGTATTAGTGATGATGCTTGGGCCCTTCCTGAAGGTTTACCCGATAACCTGAAGCATATTATTTGCGGTATTGAGATTAAAGAGCAACCGGTGTTAGCTTGGGATGGCTCTTTTAACCCGAAATTTAAAAATTTTATGAAATCCTTTTTTGAACATGAAGAGGAGGTTACCTGGCATAAATACGTTTGCCATAAGTCTTACTCTCTTAGATTCTCTTTACTAACTTGGATGGCTATTATTCAGAAACTTAAAGTTGCTGATTTGTTGATCAAAAAAGAGATTCATGTCAACCCAATTTGCTGCCTTTGCAATAATGCCCAGGAAGACCATAACCATCTTTTCTTTAACTGTGATTTCACATTTACTGTTATTAACAATCTTATACCTGATTTAAATTCTTTCTTACTTAGACCTACTTTGCTTCAGGTTTTTGATTACATTGATAATCAGCTGCCTTTTTCCAAATGGGAAAAGAATTTCTGCTGGCTGACGGTTGGGTGCACTATGTACCACCTTTGGAGAGAAAGGAACAACAGGAAATTTGCTAACACCTGGAATTCCATGGAGAATATTATTTTTACTATAAAAAAGGCTATAAGGATCAAAACGTATAGCTGGAAGAGCTTTCATCACCTTATGGAGAAATTTCATTTTCACTGATCAATTGGATCATTGGTTTTTTGGCTGGGACGGGAGCATCTTCCTGTTCTTTAGTTCCAGTTTCAGTTTATGTTTTCTTTTCTGTTTTGGTAATTGCTGGGTTGTAATGGTTTTTTTAGTTTTTGGTTTTGGTTAGATATGTTGAGTGGTTCTCTTTAACTTTGTTAGTCTCTTTGGTTTTATTTTGTTTGTCTCTGTCAGGCGTGGTCTTATTGTAAGTCCTTTGTTATTTTTATCTTAATAAAATGGGCTTTGCCCCGGTTCATCCCAAAAAAAAAAAAAAAATTTATTATGATATCCATCTTAAGATATTTGTTTTATCAGAATATCCAAATATAAATTTTTTTTTTCTTAAATATGACGAGTTAAGGGCATATGAGCTTGTTGATATGTGTAGAGTTTATTTGATTATTCATTTTAATATTATAAACCATAAAATGTTTTTTTAAGAATTATAGAAATTATATTAATTTACAAATATTTTTATTTCATTCAATATTATTCTTTATTTTATTTTTGTTCAAATTGTGTTTGTTGTTGGAAATAGGCAAAATTTATGCAAATATGAGAAGGAAAATAAATAAATAATACAAAAAGGGATATCAGCTCACAAAGACATAAAGATTTTGTTAATGTTAACTCAGTTGATGACTAGGTCATATTATCATGATTATTGTTGTGTACCGAAATATTCACAACGATCGAGAGATATATAAAATTTAATGTCTTAATTTTGTATGAAGATCCAGTAAACACACAAATAGAAAGAGAGAGGTACAAAAGTCATAAGGGACTATAGAATTTTTATGTGGAAAATATAATAAAGAGAGACAAATACTCATAGAATCCTTTCAATTAGGGCAAGCCCCGTGATTTCTTCCCTTTTGAGGGATTTCTACGAAAAAAATGTGATGTCTCATATGATTCATGCACCAAATATTAATATAAAGTTTATTAGCATAACGTGAAATCGTGATTTAATAATTAGCAAGGACAAGAGTTCACTACAGGAAAATCTCTTCTTTATGGCAGATTTTTCGGCGGAATATTTGATAGTTTTCGGCGGATTTTTAAAGTTTACGATGGATTTCCGGCGAAATTTTGTTCGCCGGAAAATCGAGCGTCGGAAACTTTTTCCTTCGTAAGAAATCCTCCGGAATGTTTTTTCGGCGGAAAAAATCCGCCGGAAACAAATTAAAAAAAAAAGCGTTATGCGGGACAAACCCGTGCCCGTCCCCGCTCCGAACCCAGCCGCCCGTCACTCTGAACCCCTCCTTCGCGTGCGCGGACCCACCGCGCGAACCCCTCTCCCGCCGTCGCCCCGCCAGCACGCGAACCCCCCGCCGCTCCGCTAGCGCGCGAACCGCCCAACCGCCCCGCCATTGCGTGAACGCCGCCCCGCCTGCGCGCGAACAAGCCCGCGAAGCTCCCGTGATTCGAACCCGCACCAGTCCACCCTCCTCCTCGAGCACGCGGTGGAACAACCACTTTGATGAGGAGTAAAATATATCATGAATCAAATTATTTTAAATTTATATATAAAATTGAAAACTTAATTTAATTATTTAAAAATAAATAAATTAAAATATTTCAATTAACTATTAAATAAATTATTAAAATTAATAAATAATTAAAATAAGTTATTAATTTTATAATAAATTAATTATTAATTTAGTAACTTTTTATATTATTATTTTTTTAATCTTTTTATATTATTTTAAAACACTTTAAAATAAATTATTGAAGTTATTAGTAAATTATTTATTATATTAAAATTATTTTATAATAATTTATCAAATTATTTATTTCTAAAAAATTTTAAATCCGTCGAAAATTCCGCCGGAAACTCTGCCGGAAAAAATCAGCCGGAAAATCAGTCAAAAATTCTGTCGAAAAGATCAGTCGGAAAAATTTGCCCTTTATCCGTCGGAAATTCGCCAGAAAAACCGCCGGAAACAATTCCGCCGGAACTTCGCCGGAAAATTCCGCCGGATATGGGCAGTTTTCCTGTAGTGGTTGTAATTTTCAAAGATTTTGATATTTAATAATTGGCAGAAGGTGAAGAGTTGAAAAATGCAAGTCGCTACAAACAATATTCTAAAGTACAGATTTTAACAAAAAAAATATCAACAAAACTCTATCACATATATAAAAATCCCATATTAATTATAAATATTTTATGTTCATGTGCCCATTTGCAAACATCACTGCAAAATCTCATGCTCCCATGTAACAATTGGTTGTCGCCTCCCAAATTCAAAGTTCCACATGACAAATCTTCGCAAAGAACAAATAATAACACTGGCCATTGTTCCCATATCATTGTCCAGAAGATCTTTGAACCTTGTTTTTTACACAGATTTGTATTATTCGATACCTCATTCAAAAGATTGATAGCATATGATCGAAATGACTCATCACCTAACAAGAATATTCCCATGATATATTTAGAAAGAACATGCCCTTGGCTTGCAGCGAATTGAAGATGATGCAAAGCAATATCAAATCTTCCTAAATTGATCATTTCCTCCTGCAAAGTCATATATCAAAGAAGTAGATTATATATATATGTTAATGAACATATCCTCATGCAAAGTCATAAAGATAATTGCTTACCAATCCAAGCAAGAAGCTAGCATTGACATTTTCAGACTCGGCACAGAGCCGGAGAAATTCGAAATAGCCTTCCTTGTTGTGCCAATACATGCTCCAGTCTTCTACGTTCACACATTTTCCAACTCTTTTTGAAGAACATATTGCATGAAATTGTTTACATCTATACAAAATCAATAGTATATTTAATCAATGATTTGATTAAGAATGAAATTTTTTTTATAAACAATACTGACGTTCTTCTGAGAGATCTAATATCTCTGATAGGTGTTGGAGAAGAAGAAAGAGCTCTTTGAATAATTTCCTCTAAAAGCTCAGGTGGAAGCAAGGAAATGTCAGACTCTCTTTCGTCTTCCATCTTCATCTTTTTGTCCATCATGTTTAAAAAATATCGAAGAAGAAAACAAAAGAGGTACTTCAAATGTTTAGTGAAACAACGAAGAAGAAATAGTTTATCCTTTGCGTATATTGCATGTTATGGCCGTTAAATAGAGAAAATAGCTAATTTTGGGTATATTTCATGGATAATGAGAGGTGGAGAGGAAGACACGATGGATGGAGGACGAAGAATGAGGATGGATGGAGGAAAGAGAATGAGGCTATTTCAGAATATTATGGCAAAGCACTAGAGGTCTTAAGAAACGAGTTGGGCAGGCCTGTTTTAGAATATTATGGGCTGATCTTAATGGCTTGAAATAAAAGGAGGATGAATTACTTGTGGGCTCAAAATAAAAGTAAATATTTCAGGAAACTTATAGTCAAATTAAATGTCTCAATGAGACGAACCTAATGGCATCAATCCCAAATGGGTCAAAATCAATGAAATTGTGCATATTTGGAAGCTTCAAAGATTAGTTGGATAATTAAATGATCTTCAAATATGACACGCTTATAGTCAATTCATGCAACTCGGCGAGAAGAATCCAACGAGTTCAAGATCGCTCAATTTTGCCATCATTAAAAGAGTGAATTACTTGTTGACTCAAAATAAAAGATAATATTATAATAATTTTTTTCGTTATACTCAAATAAAAATAAAAATTTGATTTTATTAAGTTGAGATAAATTGATAAGTTAATCCTCACTAGTAATTACAATAATGATCTTTTTTTTTTTTTTTTTTTGTAGGGGGCATTTTGGTCATATCCTCTTGAATCTTATAGACTCCATCACTCAATGAACTCATAACTAAGTGATCTTAGGTTCGCGTATTTTCTCTTCTACATGATCATTTTTTATCATAGGTACTCAAATTCTGTAAGATATTTGACCCCTCAAATATTCTTAAAAAAAAAATTATTGTAAATTTGAATGCTTGACTTAGATTGATTTAACATTTCTATCCTTGTTTTTTTTTCATTTGTAATCAATGAATACAATATATCGATCGAGCACTAACAAACTAAGGCTTCATTTGGGACAGTCTTTTTATCTCTTTCTATTATAGTTTTTTTTAGTTTAATAATTTCTATTTTTTAAAAAATTTTGTAAGAAATTTTGCACTTAAAATTATTTTAAGAAATAGTAAAAAAAATGATCTCAAAGAAACCTTAGTCATATGTTCATTAAAAAAAAAAACTTAGGTTGGAATATCCTAATCAAATTTTGATGAACATGAACTAATAGACTTTGCTTTGATAGAAGTTGATGGGTCGGGTTCGAGTCCAACTAGAATTTGAAGTGACCCAAATCCAATCAATCTGAATCTGACTCGTGCTCAAAAAAACCAACCCGCTAGCTTTTCGAATGTCTTGAACCTAACCTGTTAACCCGTTTTGGTTAAGAAAAAGTAATAACTTCTTAACTATAATGTTTAATATATTTGATAAAAATAAGAAAATAGTGCCCTTTAGTTAAAGAAATAAAAGAAAAATATATCTTAAATATGTCATTTTGGAATCAAAGTGAGTTTGAGGGTAGGGGTGTCAAAATCTAACATGACCCGAAACCCAACCCGGAAAATTCCTTGTTTGGGTTAACACGTTTGCCATATGGCTCGGGTTCGGGTTGGCCCGAAAACTCAAAATCAATCCGAGTTGACCTCAGAACATGATTGTTGTGTCTCTCTCATGACCTCGACTCGTAGCCTCTGCACTTGTGTGCCACATAACTTCTTCTCATAGACTTCGAGTCCATAAACATCATTCATGCATGCCACCATGCAACGTCTCATGAGATACCAGTGACCAGTCGACCTCGGCTAGAGCTGCAAGCCTGCAACTCCGCACAACTTGATCGCATTTGCAGGTCTCACTGTCGAAGCTCGCACAGGCCTAGCATGGCACCTGTAGCGTGAATGCCGCTTGCCGCAACCTTGTGCTAGCCGCACTCTCTACGAGCGGTTCACGGATTAGGTTGGGTCAACTCTGTAACCCTCACTAGTCGGGTCTGGGTTGAAGATCCTAATCCGTTTTGTAAAATTAGGTCATGTTAGGGTCAATCGTTTGGACCCTAGTAAACTCGGGTTGGTCCCGAACTCTACCCGTCAACCCGTTTTGACACTCCTATTTACAGGTCAATCCGAACTCAACCCGTTTAATGAATATTTAAAAAAGTTCAACACAAATTAGACTCATTTATTAAACGGGTCACCCAAATCTAAATGGAGTACTAAATAAAGGCTAACACTATATTCCAATTATATATTATAAAAATATTATTGAAAACATGTCAACCTAATTAAAACAACGTTTATCATTAAAATATAAGAAAAAATTGTCTGAATGTGGCATTTTGATTGAGACTTTGGACAAGTTATTAGCTCTAAAAGGATAAAATACATCCAACTTTCTTGATAGCTCCATCACCGTCCAAATAAAATCCAACGGCTATCAGCTGCCCGGCCTCCATAATTTTTTGGTCTCCTATCACCATGGAGGAAAATTATTACGTCCGGTGTTCGGACAAAGAAACCAATCCAGACGCGTCATGTCACCCAGATACATCCGGGACCCAGTATTTTCGGGTGATGTGGCACGTCTAGATTGGTGTCCGGATGGTCCGGTGACCGGATGTAATAACTAGCCCACCATGAAAGGCACTCAGTCATTAAGTAGCAGGTCTCAATTCCAGCTGGAATCTCCTCCCTTCACATCCAAGAGACAAATGGTGATGCTTTGGAACCAATAGAGTAGGCTTTCTTATATTCGTTAAGAAATTTCAATATATATATATATATATATATATATATATATATATATATATATATATATATATATATATATATATATATATATATATATATATGGAATTTATTTTTTATTTAATTAAAATAAAAAATTTCATGCATTTTCATTAGAAGAGTATTTTGTTGAGTTATCTAATTAAAAATTAATATTAATTAAATTTAAATTAATTATCTCTATTAAAAATTATCACAACTTCTTTAAGAAATTGTCTATTTTATTAAACAGTACATACAAAATCATAGAGAAAATCTTGAGTTGATATGGTGAATGCATGTATAGTCAAATATTACGATCAATATGCTTATAAAAAATTTTGATTGTATTTATTTTAATTGATCTTAAGGGTAAGAATGACTTGCGAAGATTATAGTAAAATTTTCTCTGGGGTTTTCAAAGAGATAGTTGTCATACATATGAGGATACAACAAATGTCTTGAAGGAGATGATCGTGGCATAAGAAGGTTATGGTGCAAATCTTAAAGGAGATGTACATCACGCAAGTTAGTGAGGTTATAATGCAAGTCTTATGACAATGACCATTATGACTATAAGTGGGTTGCAAAACAGGACTTAAAGGAGACAATTGCAATGCATTCACGGTTATAGCATAGGTCTCTAAGGAGATTGGTGTGGCGGCCTAAGCATGATTGTGGTGTTTATTTTGAGGTGAAAATGACTAAGGTGTAAACAAGATTATAGAAGTCATACTGAAGAAACCTAAACAAGAGTTTAAGAAGCAGAGAGAGAGAACCGAAATGAAGAAATGAAAAGGTTGACTAAGGTGCAAACTAGATAATAGATGTCATACCCCTATCCAATATGACTGCTACATTGTAGCATACCACATCGAGTTGGGGCACAACAATATAAGAACTTCAATTTATTTATCAAAGATATAACCGAGTTTTTCTTTCTCTCATAAGCTCTCCGCCAAAATCCGAAGTTTGTTAGAGAATGGACTTGTATATCTTTTTGCTACTACCACAATACCACATAATGTCATTAGAGAAATAAAATAAATGTTTAGTAGATGTGGTAACAAATTATTTTATTTATCTAATTATATTATTTAAAAACCAAAACATAAATTTACATTATTTAGCATAAATTATGACCTACAAAACATTTATATCAAAAAATTAATACACACAAATATAAAAAGATAAGCATAAAATGATAAGTCGCTTGAAATTTAATAGAGAATTTAATACAAAATTTAATATATTATAACAATAAGCTAGCATGGGAGTTATTGTATTTATTATATCATGTCTATATACTATGATTTACATATTCATCCTCAATCAAATACTACTAACCATATAGTCAGGGCATGAATGTTAAATCATGGATATAATCCTAAGCGAAGATAATAAGTCTTAAAACCATATATGAACCATTCAACTAGATGTTAATTCAATTAAATTTACTGATGTGTTTTGTCAACTTATTGTCGGATCGAAAAAGTTGTTGGAGTTTTGAAAACTTTTTTTTAAATGATTTTTTGAAATTCAACACGTCATTATGAAAGATATATCGTCTCAGGATGAGAACTTATTGTCGGATCGAAAAAGACTTTGTTTGGGACAATTTTCTTTCTGTTTTTTTTTTTAAAGCATCTTTCTAGTACAAATTTTTTTTGAAAGCAGCGAAAAAATAGTGATGAAAAGATGTCTAAAACGAAGCCTAAGCTTAATAATCATGATAATGATAAAAAAAGTTAACAAAGAAAGTTAGGATGCAAAGAGGTTTTAATTTATGAGCATACATTGGAAAGCTTGAAAATTGATTACTTTAGACTCCTATGACTTCTATAGCCAAAATTTTCTACTACCAACTATTTTCTTTGGCTATAAGGATTCCCTCAGCTTGATTTTGCCTTCAAAAGTGGCATCTGTTTGAGCAAAGTCAAGAAGGGTACGTCTCCTCTATATTTGGAAGGAAAATAGGAACTATTATCATAAATAATAAATTTATTTTGAGATGAATGACAAAAAAAATTTAATTAATTAATTGTATATTATATTATTATTAAAAAATCAATAAATTTGAGATTAATATGACAAAAAAAAGTTTATTTAAGATATGATGGACATATATGCACACGGAAGTATTTATAATGTTAATAATGGTTTATATTCTAATAAAGATTTATCACACTACAGAAAAATTGTCCATTGTCGATAGCACATTTCTGACGGTTTTTAAACCGCTGGAATAAACCACATAGGAAATGCAAATCGACAGCATATTTCCGATAATAATATTTTTCGGCAGCTACAATAGCCGAAAATTAATGAACCCAAAACCGCAAGTAAACTGCCAGAATATTCCAACGTAAAAACCACCAGCAACCGCTAATTTTTATCGACAGTCAAACCGCCGATTTGTCGCCAGTTTTAACCGTTGGTATTCAGTGAACTTCCTATAGTGTTAGTAATAGATTAGATAACTAAGATAAGTTTGGTGAGGAAATATTTTGCTAAGTAATGGATGAGAGCATATTACCACAGATTCACCATAATTACAAAAGCCCCCATTAATTTCCTTAAGAGGTCATCATAGTCCAAATAAATATGATGTTTATGTGTTCAAGCTAATTTACCATAAATATATCTTTGTGGGTTGAAATTAAATTAGAAATTTATCATTATTATGCAATAAATATAATGTAATTATATTTGTATCCACTATTATAAGATATGTAATCAGAAAAGTCTTTCACCATCGTTTTCATGTCATTATGTGAAGCAATATTTATGTCAACTATCAATTTAGGGTAATAGGCTATATTGATGAAAGATACTTGACATAATTATATGAAGAAGGCAAAGAAATTCATTTATTATTACATTTTTTTGGTGGAAACCCATATAGGGCTTACTCATTAATAATAATAAAAATAGTAACAAGTCTTTAAAGGAATCTATAACACACCAAAGCTCAAAGAGCTACAATTAAAAAGCCAAAAATATCTAAGTTACAAAAGAAAACAAAATAAAAGAAAACCTATATAAGGTAGGCAAGAAGTTAGACTCATATTTAACATTATAAACACATCAATGTATACACCCATCATATTATAAATTAATTTTTTTTAATCAGATTATTATCAAAATTATTAAATTTATTTTGAGATTGATATAATACATAATTAATTAATTAATCATAATTTATATTTTATTTATCTCAAAATCAATTTAATATTCATGATAATATAATATTTAATTAGAACATTATGGTCCTACACAAAATGCTTTTGAAGGCAAAACCAAGCAGATTGCATCCTTATAGCCATAGAAAAAAGGTTGTTGGTAGAAAAAGCTAAGCTATAGAAGTTATAGGTCGAGACAAAAGTAATCAATCTTCAAGCTTTTCAAGGTATGCTCAGACATTAAAACCTCTTTACATCGAAGAGCGATTTACCATCGACTATAGTTCTGCCGAAAACCCACGGGAAATACAAATTTTCCAGCGAATTTTGTCCCTCTGGATCACCCTATTTTATTGTAGTGATCTTAGCCCTCTTCATTATTTTTTTTTTTAATCAACTCTTAAGCTTTCCATTGTTTCTTTCTCATATGTTCTTCAATTTTTTATAGTTTTAAGCAGGAATTTTTTTTAAATCTTTTTGTTTGCGCACTTAATGACTTAGTTTTATAATAACATGCAGTCAGAATATGTATTCATTGAAAATATATATTGTATGACTGATGATGCAAACAATTTTATTCATTTTTCTTTATCTTCTTCATATTTTTTCCATCTCTAGAAATTTTGCTTGTTTCCTATTACTAAAATTGGATCAACTATGAAGAATAAAAAAATCAAGAAGAAAGCCACAGTAGAATCTAACATCTGTTCACTTCCACCAAAGCTTTTGGAGGAAATTTTTATAGGAGCTCTTTTAGGCTCTCCAACACCTATCAGAGATATCAAATATTTCAGAGAAACGTGAGTATAATTTATTAAAAAATTATCATTATTCACTAATTAAGACTAATCTTTTTTTTATGTATTTAACTATAAGATAATAAAATATAGATGCAATGATTTTTATGTAACATGTTCATAAAAAAGAGTAGGAAAATATATGAATGTAGAAGACTTGAGCAAATATTGGCAAGACAAACAAAGCTATTTAGAATTTCTTCATAGTTGTGCTAAGATTGAAATATTAATGCTCTCTTCTTGCTTGAATTGTTAAGCAAATATTTTTTCTTGAATCTAATCAACTTATATGATTCAGTACTCATTATATCTTTTGAGGTTAATTATAGAATTGAACATCTATCTGTTATGCATATATATATATATATATATATATATATATATATATATATATATATATATATATATATA
The DNA here is from genome assembly GCA_016618105.1 of Dendrobium huoshanense. Taxonomy (NCBI): domain Eukaryota; kingdom Viridiplantae; phylum Streptophyta; class Magnoliopsida; order Asparagales; family Orchidaceae; genus Dendrobium; species Dendrobium huoshanense. The sequence continues at coordinate 3,376,549 of CM028342.1, read as the reverse complement.
TATATATATATATATATATATTTCATATCAATGTTCATTCATACAAGTTCGCCATGTTTGATAAGTAATTTTGTAGGAGAAAATGTTCAATCGAGCAAAATATGATGTTGGTTTGCATCATCATCGATTGTCATCAAGTCAAAGACATATTCTATTTAAATATCATATGGGACTATGATGGTTTCGTGATGATTCATCTCGCTCACATGGTATCCATCTTTTGAAATATATATCATATAATACACATCAATGTTGAAAACAAGATTCCAATATCTTCTCTACAATCATATGTCGAAATGGCCTTCGTTGTCATTTATTCTCTGTGAAGATTTATCCTGTGGAACTTTGCTTTTGAAAGGAGATAACCTATGGTTACATGAGGAACAAGTGAAAAGAAGGTTTTGTAGCGATGTTTGAAAATGGACTCATGAATATAAGATGCTTGTCAATATGAGATATTTATCTGCAAGCTATGATTTTTTTTTATTGTATAATTCATATACTTTTCTTTTGATTATGTTGTTAATTCATTATAATCCTAAGTATAATAGAATTTCATATTCCGATTGCAAACAATATTTTATTTCTAGTATTACTTAAAACAACAATACTAAAGTTAGGATTTAAGGTCATAGTATGAAAACTTAAATAATATTTGCACTAAATTATTGGCGATTAATGTATTGAAGGGCAAATTAGATTAATTAATTTCAAATCAACTAAGACATTAATTGTATTTTGCAATATATATATGTGCATCATTATTGATATGAAAAAGAATGTTTAAAAATTTTAGTGTATGATCAGAAAATATGATGAAATAAAACAAGTCATACTTGCAAAATTATAACAAATAAAATGCTTTCTTTCTAGATCTTTGAGCGTTAGAGATCATTTAATCCATTTAAGGACTTGTAAACCCTAATTTTAACTAACACATAAGCCCCTCTATGAATTTTAACAAAAAAAAAAAAGTTTTGTAATGCAATTAAAAAAAAAAAAAGAAAGAAAAAATTGTGGCCAAAAGCTATCTCAAACAAAACATAAGTTATAAGTACAAGAAAAATAAAATAAAGTGTATTTGATTACTCTTTGAGGAAGATGAATAGAGAATAACAACCCACAAAATCCTGGCCCTCTTCCACAACCTTCTTCCACTTTTTTATATAATAATTTTAACAATTTCATACTATAATATATATATATAAAAACAAACCTATAAATTTTGTCTATTTTCATGTGCTTTGAGAAACTCTTACATGATAAATTACTATAATTGTACCTACCCAAATACATTGTATGATTCCAAGGCTCAAATTTAACATAATAAGTCAAATAAAAAAATTCCTAACAAGCAAATAAATATATAATATTTACAAACATTTTTTATTCTTGTGTCCATTTACAAATATCACTACATAATCTTCTTTTCACTTGTTCCTCATGTAGCCATAGATTATCTCCTTGCAAAGCTAAAGTTCTACATGACAAATCTTCACAACGAATAAATGACAATGAAGGCCATTTTTGTCATATCATTTTGTTGAAGATCTTGGAAGATTGTTTTGGACATTGGTGTATGTTACCCGACACCTCTTTCAAAAGATGGATACCATGCGAGCAAGATGAATCATCTCAAAGCCACTATAGTCCCATAAGATATTTAGAAAGAAGATATCCTTGACACTATGTTAATCGAAGATGATGCAAACCAACATCATATTTTCTTTGATTGCACATTTCCTTCTATAAATTTATATATATCATACATGTTGAATTTGTATGAATGAACATTGATATGAAACATATATATGCATAACAAATATATGTTCAATGCTAATGAGTACTGAATCAGAAAAGTTGAGTAAATTCAAGAAAAAAATAATTGTTTATCAATCCAAGCAAGAAGAGAGCATTAATATTTTCACTCTCATCAAAACTCTAAAGAAATCTTAAATATCTTTGTTTGTCTTGCCAATATATGCTCCAGTCTTCTTCATTCATACATTTTCCTATTTTTTTATGAAAATGTTGCATGAAAAGTCTTACATCTATACAAAATCAGTACTATTATATGTAATTATCTTGTTGTTAGATAAATAAAAAAAGATTTGCCTTAATTAATGAATAATGATATTTTCTTAATGGGAACATATTATTCTGATTAAATCAATTTTTTTATCATAATAAATATTAGATTTATTTTGAGATAAATAAATATAATTTAAGTTTAATTATTTATGTATTATATTAATCTCAAAATAAATTTAATAATTTTAATAATAACCTGATAAAAAAATTATTTATATATGATGGATGTATATGTGCACTAAAGTGTTAAGCATGATTTTTATTCTAATAAATATTTATTAGTAAGAGATTAGATGAATAAGGTAATTTTGGGGAGGAATTAAGGAATTTTAATGTAATTAATGGATGAGAGCACATTACCATAGAGGGCTAATGGACTATATAATCAACATAATTACAAATTATATAGCCTCATATGATTCTATAAGATGTCATTATAGTCCAAGTGAATATTATTTTTTAAGGGCCTTTCTCAAATTTCATTTTATACAAAAGAAATTACAAACAAGGCCCAAAAGAGGCCTAAAAATTTACAAAGCAATAATCAACAAATTCAGGAAAGCGACCTCAATAAATAAAGAACCAAAATTACACATTATGAAGGCAGCAGAATTAACCAAGAACCGATCAAGAAGGCTAAGATGCTTGTCGGACTCAGTAAATGGCAGATGGCTTACTGTAAGAGAGAGGTTCGTCACCCAGATGCCAGGTCAAGATCATCCATTGGAGGCAGCAGCCCACAAAACATTCCAAAGATAACCTTGAGAGAAACAAGCATCATCGTACATCCTAATCAAGGGCAACCAATGTAAAACTAGAACGAGAGAATCAACCACCAAGGTTGCCAGCAAGCCAATCCCATACAAGGGGTGAGCAACAGCCTGCCTAATCATTGTGAATATGATGTTTATATGGTCCAGCTTATATTAGGGTTGTAAATTCAAAATTTATTATTATTATATGCTAAATATAATTATATTATATTAAAGTCCAATATTTTAAGATATGTAATAATAAATGATGAATTTTTTAATCTATTTCATGTTATTATGTCAAGCAAATACATTAAATTATTACTTATTATATTAAATGAAGCTATAAAAAAAATAAAAAGTTCACCCAATGTTTTCTTTTATTATTATATGATTTCCTATCTTAGTAAAAAAATTTGGAATAACTCAAAATTTTAACTTTTTTTAGGTTAGTTAAAGTTGCATTACTGAAGTTTAATCAACATCTTAATCTTATGAATCAAGATGATCATTCCCACATTCAGCGGGAGCAAAGAGACAGCTAAACAAGGAGTTAGACACTGGTTAATTCAGATTGATATCATGTTATTAGATTGACCCGAACCTTACCCAAATTATAAACGGGTCCACAAATAGGACCCGAACTCGACCTGTTTCATTATCGGGTTGATCCGAACTTGGATTCAGGTCAAGTTTTCGGCTCGTGTCACTTATTGACATCCCTACCTTGTGCTATGGTGCCCACATAACAAAATCCAAACATGAATTTTTACCTTTTAATATGAAATGTTGGTTGCTTCCTACTCCATTCAACATTTTAAGACTCATGAATATTATTTAACTTAAAATTCATGATTAGTTCCATAAAATCATCTAAATTTGATGACATATGTTACATTCTCCCATCCTTATAAAAATATCATCATCAACATTTCAAATCTAAATCATATATAAGAAGAACTTAGTCAGAATAAGTCATGATGCAACTACCTTATTGACATCATTTTTGTATAAGGTCAATTTGCCCGAGCTAACACCTAGTGCCTAGGTCTTCCTAGCCTAGCATAGACATGTTCACTAGTAGGATTTCCCTTAGATGGATGCCCAATGGCATAGCTCTAACTCGACCCTATAATTCATCCCAAAATTTAATTAATTAAATGTTTCCATTTAAATCTATCTAAATAATCACGGCCATTTACAACGACATTACCTCTTCAGTGGGGCAAATAAAATGTGGGTCCGATGCCGATGTGTGGCCTCGCTAGATTCTACCGAGGGATTAGTTATTCCACCAAGCGCTTCCTTTGGAGTGGTAGTGGGTGGATACTTCTGTTCCCAATATATATATATATATATATATATATATATATATATATATATATATATATATATATATAATAAAATAATCAATTCTCCCTCTTAATTTCATAAGTTTTCAATCGAAGAGGTAGATCCTAAGACATCCATTTGATTCCAACAAAAATACGAATGGCTCTAATGGGACATTGGTGGGAGCAATTATTGAGTGCAATCCTTTTTCGTCTTGCTATTGTTCGTTCCTGCTGGATTTGGTGTACGACCCATCTTCAGCAAATGATAGAACCTACTTGCATGCAACTTATTGGAAATGCAATATGAAAGGTTTGTCTTCATCAAAGCCCAATTGACATAAGCTGAAAGGTTTGTCCTTCCTCCTATTCCCTGAGCTCACCAAACACAATGAGTTCTTCCACTTTAATGTAGTCACCCAACCCTATATCATCCTCCTTACCCCTCTCCACCAACACTACTATTCCACCCACCCTAAAATTCCTCATGAGCAACATAAAGTCATTAGCCACCACCCCCCTCACCAGCGACAATTATCCCGTTTGGATCTCACACATTTCAAAAATATTCAGTAGCAATGGTTTCTTCTCCTTTGTAGATGGAACATCCCTTTGCCTCACCAAATTCATCCTCGATCTCTCCACTACTCCCACCCTAAATCTTGAATTTAATATTTGGAAACTCATTGACCAAAACCTATCAGCTGCCCTTTACTCCACAATCTCACCCACTATCCTCCACCTCCATTCTTTCCCTCGACTCATCCCACTCAATTTAGACAACCCTCAAGAAAAGACTACAATCAACCAATCATTGGAGAGTGATTCAACTCAAAAACAAGGTATGTAACCTCAATGGATACTCCCTCCAATTGATCAAATAAATCAACTATTATGAGCAGTGGATGCTTATTCTTCACTGTTACTTTTTTCAATTCTTGATAATCTATATTCATTCATAGAGAACCGTCATTATTCTTCACAAATAATGTAGGAGCTCCTCAAGGCGATGCACTAGGCCTAATAAAACCTTTATCCAATAGCTCCTATAATTACTCTTTAAACTCCTGCAATTCTCTAGGCACAATCTTATATGAATTTTTTTTTTCTATTGGAGTTGTACCTGACATCACCTCAATACAAAATTTCACCTCCCTCTCCTAAAGTAACACACATAATTCTTCATGAAAGAAAAAAAAATCTTTACTACATGGACATCTTCTAAACATTTCATTGATTTATTTAAATCTCTTACATTACATAAGCCATAAAAATAGTATCCCTTTATTCTAGGCCTAATTAACTTGCAATGAATAAATTAAGGATGACAAAATACTTCTAGAACCCATCAAATAAAATAATTTTCGGCCTGCACATAAACTTACCCACTTCTTACAACAATCAATTTGAACTTGATACTTACTCAACCAATTTGTGCCCACTATCGCATCAAACTCCTTCAAAGGTAATAGATCAATGTTGATGTTAACTTCCTACTAGAAATCTCTAGTTTACACACATTGACCATACTAGCAAACATTAAGTTTCTTATCAATAACATAACATACAATGCATGATATAACAAAATTAATGCTAAACTCAAATTATCTAAAAGATGGTTATATATGAAAGAATGACGAACAAAAGAATAAAAAAAAGAATACTACAAGATCGTTTATAAACATGGATCATATCTTTCACTACATATAGTGCCTCCCTCCCCTCTTGCTGCGTCAGGCTATAAACTCTAGGTTATACCAAAGCTACATTGACAACTGGAACAAATACCTGTTGAGCTCCTCCTACTGATCCACCAGATGAACTCCGTCCAAATCTTCCATTGTTACGAGTCGACGAAGTCTCAGACTCTGACTACCCCCCCCCCCCCCCCCCCCCCCCCCCCCCCCCCCCCACTTTAGGTCAACCATTTGGCTCTCTCTATGGACATTACATCACCTTATGACCTACCTAGGCACTCCCGATGCACTAGCTCATGTACATAAAATATTGGCATGTATGCCTCTATTTATATAAACCATATACTAGTGCACTACAAATATATACAAATCCTTCAATACTCCTGGATTCTACTGCTCCTCCTCTTTATAATCATTAGCCTTTGCTCTAAACCTTTTCTTACTGAATGCACTTTTGGAGGGCTCTCTTAGGAACCTTTCCTGCTAGAGTCCCATCTCTATTTGGAAGACAACAAGTCATTCTCGACAAACCTTGCTCTTTCCACTAGCTTAAAAAAATCACTGATATGAAATGGCACTAAGGGATGCCTAAAACTATCCCTTAATCCATGTATGAAGTGATAACACTTTTTCACCGGAGTGCTCACCAATTGGGGAGCATATATTGTTAGAGTTGTGAACTCTACTTTATACTACATCACCGACTTGCTCCCTTATATCAACCCTAGAAAAAGGACATTTATATTTTTTTTGCCTGATAGACAATGTTACAACCAGCTCTTAAAATTCTCAGAAAATTCCTCCCAACTTATTTTTGCATTTGACCACCCGTGAAATCTCTCTTACTGTTGTCCTATCCACTAGTATTTTGCCTCTCTATCTAAAAAAATACTAGTAATGAAACCCTTCTTCACTCAGGGAAGTACATACTATTAAATAATTTTTTCACTCTCATCAACCATTCCTTAGCTGCTTGAGGCCAACAACACCTTAAAAATAAGGTGCCTTCCATCTTAGAAATAGCTGTAGTTTCCTATCAATATCATCCCACTTTACTCCATTCAACATACCCAGCTGAGCTTCACTAATCAACTCTGACACCAACCCAATAAATTACATCATTGAATTAGAAGTTATAGCCCCCATAATGCTCTAAACTATTGCAACATGGTTGTAACTTTGTCCAGCAACTACTTGTTCTCGAGGGTTCAAAATATAGCAACACTTTAATGTAGATAAAATTGGGGAATTCAATTAATCAACACAACTAAAAGACAACAATGTATTTTAGTCTCCAAAATCCCATCCAATGCTGATACATTTCATTTCCTATGGAGTTGGTTACAATTATCCAATCCTTCCAAACCTCGCACTTATACCACCTATAACACTCTAGAATATAATAGAAGGATTGAAATTTATTAATACTATAATTAAAGAAACTCATCACCCAACAATTACAACATGATCTCCTAAATTTTCCTAAAAACATAAAAGATAATACTCAACTTTTATTTCACTAAAATATAATTATAATAATCTAGATCATATGATTTTATACATCAAATAATTAAATACAAGATTATAAAACCATATTTTAGCAATTCAAATCCTAAGACCCTGACTCTATACCTGATCTACTCGGCGTGACTTTTACCATTTCCTGAAATATTAAAAGAACAAAGTAAGCTTAACTAGCTAAGTATACTCCTCATTTAGCCTTTTGAGTTATCAAACTCAGTGTATATATGTTTAAAGAGAGTAATTGTAACATAATAGAAAGTGTACTTTTCCATCTTTTCGAATAGAATATCTCTAATTCCATGTATTTCAAAAATGCAATGTAATGCAATAGAAAATAAATTGAGAATTTAATGCAAAATTTAGATGATGTAAGAATTGTCATTAAAATGCCACAGTAGTTGTAAAATAGACTGCTCACTGAACTTTCTCTTTTCAATTTATACTTTCAGAGGGATGTTCACCTAAACATTTTATGACCTTTATATAACAACTAATATTGAAAAAAAGATTCTCAATTCAATAATATGCTCAGAAATTTGTACAAGAAAAACTAACCATTGAAACCTCAATTACATATAGCCAAAATATCCAAAATAAAGAGCACAATAACATGCTAGAAATCACACGGTGAAAACTTCATAAAACCTAAGAAAAATATATTTTTATTCATAAATTTTAATAAATTTATTAAAATTAAAATCATAGACTAGGTTTTAGGAGTCTACATGGAACTCTACAATTTCCTAAACTAGCCTAGTAGATGAATCCTCTCGGGCCTCGGCCTCCAAATTCCCTCTTACTCTTTTTTCTTTCCTTTCCTCCTCCTCCTCCCTTCTCTAGTAAGCTTAGGGTGGTGGTGAGTTTTGCAAATGGTTTATGATATTTAAATATTAAAATTTCCAATATTTTGAACTAACGCCCCAGCACCGTAGCACTCCAGAGAATAATCTAGATGCACCAAGAATATGCTCACCTGAGACCCAGCATTACGGAGGCACTCCCTGGCATTGAAGCGTTTGCCAAACCTATTTATTTGACAATTTTTTTTAGAGCTTGTCGCAAAGGAGCTATATCCCCCTACTATATAGTGCCCACAAAACAAACTTCAATCTTAGATTTTTACCTTTTTAATCTCAAACCTTGGTTGCTTCCTACTCCATTCAACATTCTAAGAATCATAAATCCATTTAACTTAAAGTTGAGGATTAGTTTTAGAAAATCTTCTAGATTTTACAATGGATGTTACAACTACTATGCCACAACAAAAATCACTACGTAATTCGATTGCAAATATATATTATAATGCTTAATTATTACCAAAAGTGGATATAAACATCTACAAAAATCATTATAAGCTTAGATCTCTATGTTAAACTTTAGCAACTAATATGGGCCACAAATCTCGTCGCAACATATTAGTATTCAATAAATCTATAACACTACAAGAAAAACGTGCATTACCGGCAGGCCAAATCCACCATCAATATTTCATAGGGTTTAAGTAAGCAAACATATTTTTTGACAATTATTTTCAGTGCATGTTTCGCTGGAAGTAATCACCGACTTAAAAAAACGGATGGTTTTGTAGGCGATTTTTCCACCGGTAAATTTCCAGCGGTCTATCCGCCAGAAAATTCACCGCTAATTCACTAATTAAGTTACATACAAAATATCCGTCGGTTTAACTGTCGCTGCTACCAGTGAACAAAAATTTTGCAAGTAAACAGAGAATTTCTTGTAGTGTAAGATTTTAATTAAAAAGAATAAGAAAACCCTTATGATTAATATAAAAAATACAAATAATTATAATCACCATCTTCTTCATCATCATATTCTTATTTTTCTAATTCAACATCAACTTGAGTACTACCTAAAGCATCTTAATGCTAAAGCTCCTTTAACATAGATGGCACAATCTCCTAGAACTTCTACGGCATATTTAATAATTTTTCTATGATATTGGCTCCTTCTAGATCTCTAGCTAAGACGCGAATGGGTACCGACTTCAGTCCTTAAAATGCCCTTTATATCTTGATTTGTGGTCATTATTGCCTCATATTTTTCATACCATTAATAAGATTGTTATTATTATTATTATTATTATTATTATTATTATTATTATTACATCTTGTTCTTTCAAATTAATTAGCTTTTATTTTGTAGTCTGAAAATACTATTTGTATGAGGCCAAAATATCTTATATTGATTGAAGGACACGTTAACTCATCAAATTGTGCTCTCGATCTCATCTTGCATCAATTCGCGAAACCAAATATCTTCATGATTTCATGCAATATTGTAATGTGACTTGAAATTGTTCTATAAGTATGCTAGATCCTTGGACTATTCTACGTTAAGAAAATGCGAACGTAGATGGAATTTAATTGAACATGCATGCCATATTTATGTTGTAGTGTATATGATGATTAAGCATTTGGCTCTTTATATTGGAGTATACATATAAGGCCCCTTCAATACCACACCCTAGCTGATTCACATTATGACATAGCCCGATCATTTTGCATAATGATTAGGCTTCATCTTATAGGAGACAAAAAAATTAAAAAAAAATATTGCACGAGCATCCCTCATATGCTCATTATTAGTAGGATGTATCTTTTCCCTCATGTCATCGAACCTTGTGGACCAACTTTTGTATATGTGGAAGTGATTAGATAATATTCCTTAGGAGTGTCGAAACTGGTTGATGGGATGGGTTTGTGTCTGACCCGAATCCCATTAACTCGAACTCGACCCGTTTAATAAACGGGTCAAAAATACCAATCTGAACCATATCCATTAGTAACTCAAATAACCCGAACCTAGCTAATTAACTTGTTTTGGTTTAAAAAATACATATTAACCATAAAACTTTAGAGATTTGATGAAAAGTAAGAAAATCATACAAACAAGTAAAAAAAAATAAAGAAAAAAATATATTAAATTAGTCATTTTTGGATAAAAAATGGGCTCATGGGATAACCCAAATCTAACCAATTTAATAAACTAAGTAAAAAAATAAAATTGACTCCAACTCTTTAATAAATAGGTCAATTAAAACCCTAATTTTTTGAGTTGGGCTAGGCCCGGGTTAGCGGCTCGGGTCATTTATTGACGACCCACCCCCCCAATATTCTTTGTCGGGGTGGGATGTATGCCTAACTTTTGTGCTTTCTTATTCACACATAATTAAGATATAAGTCTCATTTTGGGCATCTTCTTCACCACATGAAGGAGATGTCTAACCATCTTCTTAAATTAATAAATGTGTAGTTAAATTAAAATGTAAGATAATTAATCATATCTAAAGATATGTTAAATAAATAATATTTATGTTCTTCAAATTTGAGTCAAAACTTTTATATATGATAATGCATTATGCATGTTAAAATAAATATATTTGAATAGAATATATTATTTTTAGAAAGTCAAAATATTATTTATAATTTTACAAGAAAAGTATATGTCACCATAAATGATAATTTAAAGATTATGGCACACGTTTTAATGAAAAATAACAATAAAATTTTATTTATGGTAAAATATTATAATCTTATATCCTAACTTATTAATTCAACAAATAGGATTTATTAATGATATATATTTCAAGTAAAAACAATGAAATAAAAAGGAAGATTGAAATTCTATTTCATTTAGCATTATAAACAACAAAAGAATCAAATTGAAAATAAATTATTTGTTTCCTAAGAAAAACTCCTATCATACAAAGAAATATCTCATATCGACAAACATCTTATATTCATGCGCCCATTTGCAAAGATCGCTACAAAACTTTCTTTTCACTTGTAGCTCATGTAACCATAGATTTATCTCCTTCCGAGGCTGGAGTTCCACATGACAAATCTTCGCATCGAATAAATGACAATGTAGGCCATTTTTGCCATATCATATTCCTGAAGATCTGTGAAGCAAGTTTTCGGCACTGATGTATATTATTTGATATCTCGTTCAAAAGAACAATAGCATGCAAGCGAGTTGATTCATCATGAAACAACAGCAATCCCCTAATATATTTAGAAAGAATATGTCCTTGACTTGCAGCTAATTGAAGATGATGTAAACCAATATCAAATCTTCTTAGATTGAATGTTTCCTCCTACAAATTTTCATATCAAACAAGTAGATCTTTATTATATATAGCAAATTTATAATGTTTAATGCTATAATCAACTCAAAAAGATATATCAAATAATGAATTAAGAAAATAAATTACTTACCAATCCAAGCAAGAAGAGAGCATTAACATTTTCACTCTCAGCACAACTCTGAAGAAATCCTAAATATCCTTGTTTATCTTGCCAATACATGATCCAGTCTTCTACATTTATATATTTTCCTACTCTTTTTGATGAACTTGTTGCATGAAAATCCTTGCATCTATATTTAATTATCTTATAGTTAGATAAATTAATAAAAAAATTAGCCTTAATTAAAAAATAATTATATTTTTTTAATTAATAATACTTACATTTGTCTGAAATATCGAATATCTTTGATAGGAGTTGGAGAGTCTGCAAGAGATTCTAGCAAAATTTCCTCTAAAAGATCAGGTGGCAGGGAAGACATGTTAGACTCTCTTCTAGTTTTCTTCATGATCTTTTTGTTCTCCATGTTTGCTCCTATTTAGTAGCAGGAAACAATCAAATTAATGGTGATATGTAAATAATGAAGAAGAACGGGAGAAACAAATATAGAGATACTATAACAAAATAGTTCATCACTAGCTTAAATAAAAAACTTGAATAATTTACAAATTCGTCGTTAATGAAGCAATGACATCAACTTGATTAATTTTTTTATCCATTCATCATATTAGCTTGTTCGAAACGGCTCTTATTCTATTGTTCAGATGCGTATATGAACAAGCTTCATCAGAACTCTATATATAGCAAAGCCAATCAAGCAAGAAAAAAAACAAAGATATTAATGTAAGAAATTTGTCTATATAATATTCAAATAAATTAAACAAAAAAATTAAGTTGTTACCTGCATAGAGTTCTTGTATTTATAATCATACAGTAAAAAGAAAAAAATGGCTGTTTAAGCTTATATATAGAAGAGTTAAAGAACAGAAGATGAGACAGAAAGATGAGAAATCTTCAGAATATTTACAAAAAATTAATGAAGAAATTTAAGCTGCAAATAGCTTTTAATTAAGAAGCATACCTTAAAGCTTGCAGATTGAATGCTTCAACAATGGCTGTTTAAGACTATAGAAGAATTGAAGAAGACAAAGAGAAAGAAAGATGAGAAAGTTTAAGTAAGAATTTACTAAAAATTAATGAAGAAAATTAAGCTGCAATAACCTTTTGATTAAGATCGAAGCATACCTCGAAGCTTGCAGATTGTATGGTTCAACAATGGCTGTATAAGGCAACAGAAGAGTTGAAGAACAGAAGATGAGAATGAAGGATGAGAAAGCTTAAAGATATACTAAAAATTAATGAAGATAATTAAGTTGCGAAGAGCTTTTAATTTAGAAGCAAACCTTAAAGCTTGAAAATTGATTGGTTCAACGGCTTTAATTGTCGAGATCCCATCTCCTTTATGTAATCTTGTGGTCTTGCCTTTAATAGCGCAAAGGCTTATAAGAACAAGTCAATGAAGATATGGCGGTCTTATTTATAGTATGCAAAATATGTGGGTCAGAAAATATATTATAATTTCTCAAATAAATATATTTATTATGATATCCATCTTAAGATATTCGTTTTATCAGAATATCCAAATATAAATTTTTTTTTTCTTAAATATGACGAGTTAAGGCCTTAAGGGCATATGAGCTTTTTACGTGGAAAATCCAATAAAGAGAGACAAATACTCATAGAATCCTTTCAATTAGGGCAAGCCCCGTGATTTTTTCCCTTTTTAGGGATTTCTACGAAAAAAATGTGATGTCTCATATGATTATTGCACCAAATATTAACATAAAGTTTATTAGCATAATGTGAAATCGTGATTTAATAATTAGCAAGGACAAGAGTTCACTACAGGAAAATCTCTTCTTTCCGGCGGAATATTTGATAGTTTTCGGCGGATTTTTAAAGTTTTCGACGGATTTCCGGCAAATTTTTGTTTGCCGGAAAATCGAGCGTTGGAAACTTTTTCCTTCGTAAGAAATCCACTGGAATGTTTTTTCGGTGGAAAAAATCCGCCATAAACAAATTAAAAAAAAAAAGCGTTATGCAGGACAAACCCGCGCCCGTCCCTGCTCCGAACCCCACCGCCCGTCGCTCTGAACCCCGCCTCCGCGTGCGCGCAACCAGCGCGCGAACCCCTTCCCGTCGTCGCCCCGCCAGCACGCGAACCCCCCGCCACCCCGCTAGCACGCGAACCGCCCAGCCACCCCGCCAGTGCGTGAACGCCGCCCCGCCTGCGCACGAACAAGCCCGCGAAACTCCCGTGATTCGAACCCGCGCCAGTCCCCCTTCGTCTCGAACACGCGGTGGAACAACCACTTTGATGAGGAGTAAAATATGTCATGAATCAAACTATTTTAAATTTATATATATAATTGGAAACTTAATTTAATTATTTAAAAATAAATAAATTAAAATATTTCAGTTAACTATTAATACATTATAAAATTAATAAATAATTAAAATAAGTTATTAATTTAGTAACTTTTTATATTATTATTTTTTTATCTTTTTATATTATTTTAAAACACTTTAAAATAAATTATTGAAGTTATTAGTAAATTATTTATTATATTAAAATTGATTATAATAATTTATCAAATTATTTATTTCTAAAAAGTTTTAAATCCGTCGGAAATTCCGCCGGAAAAAATCCGTCGAAAATTCTGTTGAAAAGATCAGTCGGAAAAATTTGTCCTTTATCCGTCGGAAATTCGCCGGAAAAACCGCCAGAAACAATTCCGCCGGAACTCCACCGGAAAATTCCGCCGGTAATGGGCAGTTTTCCTGTAGCGGTTGTAATTTGCAAAGATTTTGATATTTAATAATTGGCAAAAGGTGAAGAGTTGAAAAATGCAAGTCGCTACAAACAATATTCTAAAGTACAGATTTTAACAAAAAAAATATCAACAAAACTCTATCACATATATAAAAATCCCATATTAATTATAAATATTTTATGTTCGTGTGCCCATTTGCAAACATCACTGCAAAATCTCATGCTCCCATGTAACAATTGGTTGTCGCCTCCCAAATTCAAAGTTCCACATGACAAATCTTCGCAAGGAACAAATAATAACACTGGCCATTGTTCCCATATCATTGTCCAGAAGATCTTCGAACCTTGTTTTTTACACAGATCTGTATTATTCGATACCTCGTTCAAAAGATTGATAGCATATGAGCGAAATGACTCATCACCTAACAAGAATATTCCCATGATATATTTAGAAACAACATGCCCTTGGCTTGCAGCGAATTGAAGATGATGCAAAGCAATATCAAATCTTCCTAAATTGATCATTTCCTCCTGCAAAATAATATATCAAAGAAGTAGATTTTATATATGTTAATGAACATATCCTCTTGCAAAGTCATAAAGATAATTGCTTACCAATCCAAGCAAGAAGCTAGCATTGACATTTTCAGACTCGGCACAAAGCCGAAGAAATTCGAAATAGCCTTCCTTGTTGTGCCAATACATGCTCCAGTCTTCTACGTTCACACATTTTCCAACTCTTTTTGAAGAACATATTGCATGAAATTTTTTACATCTATACAAAATCAATAGTATATTTAATCAATGATTTGATTAAGAATGAAAATTTTTTTATAAACAATACTGACGTTCTTCTGAGAGATCTAATATCTCTGATAGGTGTTGGAGAAGATGAAAGAGCTCTTTGAATAATTTCCTCTAAAAGCTCAGGTGGAAGCAAGGAAATGTAAGACTCTCTTTCGTCTTCCATCTTCATCTTTTTGTCCATCATGTTTAAAAAATATCGAAGAAGAAAACAAAAGAGGTACTTCAAATGTGTAGTGAAACAACGAAGAATAAATAGTTTATCCTTTGCGTATATTTCATGTTATGGCCGTTAAATAGAGAAAATAGCTAATTTTGGGTATATTTCATGGATATTGAGAGGTGGAGAGGAAGACACGATGGATGGAGGACGAAGAATGAGGATGGATGGAGGAAAGAGAATGAGGCTATTTCAGAATATTATGGCAAAGCACTAGAGGTCTTAAGAAACGAGTTGGGCAGGCCTGTTTTAGAATATTATGGGCTGATCTTAATGGCTTGAAATAAAAGGAGGATGAATTACTTGTGGGCTCAAAATAAAAGTAAATATTACAGAAATTATTTCTGGATGTTCATAAAACAAGGAAAGATAATGATTTAAAAAATTTTATTTTCAAATAATAAAATTGAAAATTCTATTTTGTTATGTAAACATAAATTCATAAATGTATTGTCACAAGTAATTATATAATAATTATCTTTGATATGTCAACAAAAATGATCTTAATCAAGTACGGATCTTGAGACCTATTAAAGTTGGAATCTTTCGAAATTAAATTTGGGATCATTGAAACTCTAATTTCAGGAAACTTATAGTCAAATTAAATGTCTCAATGAGACGAACCTAATGGCATCAAAATTTGTCGGATTCAATCCCAAATGGGTCAAAATCAATGAAATGGTGCATATTTGGAAGCTTCAAAGATTAGTTGGATAATTAAATGATCTTCAAATATGGCACGCTTATAGTCAATTCAAGCAACTCGACGAGAAGAATCCAACGAATTCAAGATCGCTCAATTTTGCCATCTTTATGGTACTTTAATGCTTGATGAATGCTTCATGATCGAGGGAATCAATATTAGCCGTCTGATAAAGAACTCCAAATTTGCTCTGAATTTTTTTCCATATTTATAAAAGAAGTCACTCTCAAAATTTATAAATAGAACCCCTCTTTCTACGTGAGAGGAGCCTTTGGAGGAGCTTCATCCTTAGACTAAATATTCAAGCGACTTTCCCTCACCCAATTAAGTGGGCTAAACACAAGGGGAGGTCCCGAGGAGTGGGCTGGGCATGTTTCAGAATATTATGGGCTTATCTTAATGGGCCTGAAATTAAAAGAGTGAATTACTTGTTGGCTCAAAATAAAAGTAAATATTAAGGATATCATTTTCTGAATGGTCATAAACAATGAAAGTTAATATTATAATATATTTTTTTTCGTTATACTCAAATAAAAATAAAAATTTGATTTTATTAAGTTGAGATAAATTGATAAGTTAATCCTCACTAGTAATTACAATAATGATCTATTTTTTTTATTTTGTGTAGGGGCCATTTTAGTCATATCCTCTTGAATCCTATAGACTCCATCGATCAATTCAAATGTCTCTTAATTATTTTATATTTTTTGTACATCTCCATCACTCAATGAACTCATAACTAAGTGATCTTAGGTTCGTCATATTTTCTCTTCTATATGATCATTTTTTGTCATAGGCACTCAAATTCTGTAAGATATGACTTAGATTGATTTAACATTTCTATCCTTGTTTTTTTTCATTTGTAATCAATGAATACAATATCTTATGCACTAACAAACTAAGTCTTCATTTGGGACGGTTTTTTTATCGCTTTCTATTATAGTTTTTTTAGTGTAATAATTTCTAGTTCAAAAAAATTTTGTAAGAAATTTTGCACTAAAAATTGCTTTAAGAAATAGTAAAAAAAACGATCTCAAATGAAGCCTTAGTCATATGTTCATTAAAAAAAAAGTTAGGTTGGAATATCCTAATCAAATTTTGATCAAGATGAGGTTCAAATAATATACTTTGCTTTGATAAATGTTCAAAACAAAAAGATTTATAGTTCCTTTTTTTTCAAGTATAAACTATTATGCTTCTTACAATTTGTTTTTATTTGTGCTAGATCTTCATCTGAATTATTTTTCTAGTACTTCCTCAAATTTTTTCACATAACACTCTGGGGGTCTCAAAACAAGTTGATGGGTCAGGTTCGAGTCCAACTAGAATTCGACCCGATCGAAATCCGATCAATCTGAATTTGACTTGTGCTAAGAAAACCGAACCCGAACACAGCCCGCTAGCATTTTTAATGTCTTGAACCTAACATGTTAAACCGTTTTGGTTAAGAAAAAATTATAACTTCTTAAATATAATGTTTAATATATTTGATAAAAACAATAAGATAATGCCCTTGAGTTAAAGAAATAAAAGAAAAATATATATTAAATATGCCATTTTTGAATCAAAGTGAGTTTGAGGGTATGGGTGTCAAAATCTAACCTGACACGAAATCCAACCTGAAAAATTCTTGGTTTGGGTTAACCCGTTTGTCATACGGCACAGGTTCGGGTTGGCCCGAAAACTCAAAATAAATCTGAGTTGACCAGAGAACATGGCTGTTGTGTCTCGCCCATGACCTCGACTGATCGTGTACGCACTTGCGTTTCACGTGTCTCGTCGTTCGACTTCGAGTCCATAAACATTATTCATGCCTGCCACCATGCCACGTCTCGCGAGATAACAACAGTCAGTCGGCCTCGGCTAGAGCCGCATGCCCGCAACTCCGCACGACCTGTCGACCCCACTCACTGTTGCAGCTCACGCTGGCCTTGCCTAGCGCCTGTAG